>JAULCD010156365.1:0-11018 GCA_032361085.1 Calliostoma canaliculatum
TTATGATAATAAAAAAGTTAGGGTCGGCACCTATTTTGTAGGCACGGTCGGATAATCGGAACCACAACACTTTTTTTTATTTGGCCTTATATACGATGCACTTTTCAAAAAAGACTAGAAGTAGAAGCTGTGAGTGAAGGTTTTTCTCTTGAAATAACTTAAGTAACGTTGAAAAGAATTGAAATCTTAACTCACTAAATGTGGAAGACAATGCGTAGTGGTGCAACCTAAAACAGTTTAACTTAGCCCAAGATCGCTTTGTAATATGCCAATAATAAGAAACAACTCCACAGGACATTGTTTAAAAAATCGCTTACGATTTAACTTAGCTCAAGATCGCTTTGAAATCAGGAGTCAATGCGAGATGCAAGGCATATCAGCATTTAAACTATTTCAAAGCCACACCCGTCTCCCAGTTATTGGCTGCGTCAAGCTTGGAAGCAGTAAATGCACTTTTCTAACAATTCACAATAACACAAATAAAAGGTTCAATTTTATTGACATTTAAAACAATTTTTTAGCATCATACAAACAAATGTTAACTTATTGTGTAATATTAAATTATAAAATGTTTCTATCACCTCATAATAAAATCAAAATAATTAGCAAACAAAATAATTCTGATTAAGACATATACATACTAATAATCACCATAGAATTAGAATTTAGAATTTAAAGAGTGTTTGACTTTGTTCGTGTTCAAAGCTATTACATGTGTGTTAATACAACTTTTAAAATAAAGTATAATTTATTCATTAATATAAATTGTCTTGTTAACTATTTTACATCCTTGATAATCCCGACTAGGATATCTCCATCACATTCCAATGCATTGGATATGCATTGGAATGTGATGGAGATATCATAGCCTGGATTATCAAGAATGATATTTCATATTAAATTTAATTTGAAGCTGCCAAGCTAAACGATATAATGCATAATTTGTAAACTCATTCATACTTAAATATGTGCATCCACACAGTAATAAATAAATATGTACATATACATTGAACGACTTGGGTAACAAACATTTGACAAGAATACAACAGAAAGCGATCATTTATTACAAAAGTAGTAGCCGGAATTCTCTAATTTCATGGTGATTTTCTACTTGCCAAGTAATGTTCTACTTTTCCTCGTGTTATAATGACAACATGACAGCTCAAATTGACTCATCTCACCTAATGTCAAACCTAATGTCATCTTTTTTGGTAAACTATATTTTGACTATTCAATCATTTCACCAACATTTTAATTTTTACTGTGGCTTCACTGTGCTTTTAATTTCAATATGAAATTAAAAGAAAATGAATTTTGAAAGCATGTTATTTTTATGTAGCAACAATATAAAAGTGATAGTTTTTTTGGAATTAATCTGAAATTTAAATAATGAAAAAAATCACTGAACACTTATATTGTTCACTCGGTCAACGTATTTTGAATCATGACTTTGTTACATACGTATACAAAACAACAAATGCCTCAACAACACATGATATGCATAAAAAATACTTTAATATATTAAATGCCTCAGCTCAGAAATATCTCCTTGTGGCAGTAGGTGTATAACAAAATGGGGAGATAACTCTCCTCTAAACGTAAAATAAACATTCTATGTAAAACAAACAACATGATCAATTTATTTTATAATTTGATATTTTGATTGGTTTATTCATTCTTTTTCATAATTATAAATGTCAGTGATTTAAAAAAAAAAAGTGTTTATTTTTCTAAAATTTCTCTTTATTGAAAAGATTGTATTGCACCAAAATCGTGTAACCAATGATATATAACATTGATACATATTTTGAATTTTGGAGAACATTTTATAATATAAATAATTTAAAAATTAACATATTTCCTCTTTTAGAGTTTTTGTTTAAAAGAAGAATATTTAAACATTTTTTTCAATTGTACTGCAATGTCAAATGTAAAACCAACCAAAATATCTTAAATTTGCAAAACATTTGCCAAATGTAGGATAAACAAAGTTTCTTCTTTTGAAAAAATATGTGTAATAATAATATTATTGTTGAATTAAATCATAAAAGTTAAAAATGTCACCTCAAACCAAAACAAAAAGAACTGTAGTACAGTAGTACATATGTTTTAACAAAATTCAGCAAAGATAAAAATTAAAAACATATTCTTAAACTAGATATCTTTGATAAACCAGGTATGTTTAGAAGCAACAATATATCAGCAAATATCAAATATAGTGGGTTGTTCACATATTTTCATAACTAACATAAAAAGGAAAGGGACAAAAACATATCCTTGGTTAATCGCTCGCACAGGATATTGGAAATATGGAAATATAATAGTCAGTAACTCACTCGATTTGATATTATGTTAATCACATATTTCACTGGATCAACAAGTTTAGTTCACAAAATCCAAAATTGTTGTAAATGTTAAACTTTCCCAAATAATTCAAGTTTACAACATTTTTTACATTAGTGAACCAAACCCTGCTCACTCACTCAAAACTTACTCACATTTTTACTCATTTACTCCCTTGGTTACTCACTTCTTTGCTCAATCACTCATTAGAATTTTACTCTGTTACTTCAACTCACTCACGACATAATCACGTGACTAATCTACTGCGTTAGCCTCTCATGCGAATACTGAACATTATAACTCTGTATGACATCCCTGGGAACACGTAGAAATTTCCGCATCTACATCACCTTCCACATACTCCGGAACTCGGAAAGTGACCAACGGACATGGTCCTTTTATATTATCACAGAACAGTTTCTTGAGAGTGGCAGTTTGGACGATGTCGAATCCGGTCTGACCACCAAAAGTGACCGGCCTCCAGTGCTGTGGACTACAAATGGGGTTGGACAGAAGCCCCTTCACAGAGTACGGACCCCCGATTTCAATAATTGCTCCCCCGAACATCGCCTTCGATCGTCTTTTTTCTAATAAAATTCCAACATAGAATTCCACTGCATCGATATCACCGTACATTTCTTCTAACTCTGCAGCCATTTTCTTTTCTCCTGGAAGTAGAATATAAGAGACAATTTTAGTCATGGATAAAGTGGGTTTTGTTGTTAACGCTTTTGAACAACATCATCTTCTACTCCTTATCTCAGCCAGGTATACTATACCAGTTATTTTAACCGATATGGGGAGGGGCATTAACATTTTGATACTTTCATGAGAGTTGTATGATTGATGGGTGCTCCCGGTTGGGCAGGACACAATTTGATTAAAACCAGTCATATGGCTTCGTTGCGTTGTACTAATATACATTGATAAAATAAATTTCAGTGGATGGTCAACACTCGAAATCGCCATTTTGAAGCAAACGACGTAAAACTAAAAATAATTTTTTACTCTGATTGGTTGAAAGTGGTTTCCGGTAATTTTTTTCATTGGTTGTTCAAATTCTTTGAAAGGTAAGTTTGTCATGACTTTTTATTGGAAGTTGCCAGATCCACTTGTGGAACGTAACTGAGCAATGTTTTTGGGTTTTTTAAAACATATTTTATTCACAAAAGTGAAACGGATTAGGGACAAGTTCTTACAACTTAGAAATCCCCGGGGAGCTCTTTTAAACAAATTACCACAGTATAGGTTTTCAACGCTTTTGTATTAAAATTACAAAACAAAATTGGCAAAAGTATGTATATTACCTGTGAGTTCTTCAAAGCTGGAGTATGCTTTAAGTCCAAACCTCTTCCTGTACTCGTTCATAGACTGGATGCGAAGTTCTCGTCCGTGAAGAATTGTCTCTTTTAACACCTTAACTGTCAATGGTCCATGGTTGTGGTGACTCATCTAGGGTTAACAATATCAAAATCAGTCTGCACGAATAACAATTCTATTAGGCTTTGGTTAGTTGGTTTACAAAATGTTGGGTCTAAAGTTTAGTGTTGGTGATCAAAATATATTCTATTAAGGAATCTAAGGCCCCATGGTTAGCTGGTTTACAAAATGTTGGGTCTAAAGTTTAGTGTTGGTGATCAAAATATAAATTTAAAATAATATTCAGTTAAAAAATATTATACCTTTTGCTATAATTTAAAGAAAAACAAACAAATTTTCTTTCTGTGTCTAAATTTCAACTTTAAAAGGTCGTTGAAAAACGCCAGGAGCTCTTTGAAACAAATTAGCTTGGATAGGTTTTCAACAGCACAAGGTGGTAACAATTAAAATTTTAGTGATATTAATTTAGCGCTCCAAGGGTTAAGTATGGCCACCTTATTATTTGCCGACTTTCAGTACATGTCTTGTTGCATTTTTTATAAACAGAGATGACATAATATTTATTAAGGTCTTTAGTTTATATATTTGTTTAGCAAACTCTACTCATTTTAATTTTTTTTTTATGTTTTGGGGCGCGTCAATTTATTTGTTTTTATATATATTATTTTACTTTTTATTTTCTTACAATTTATTTATTTATTATTTTTTTGAGGGGGTAGGGGGTGCGGTTATTGGTGGTGGTGGTGGTGGTTGGTTATTGTGGTGACTTGTAAACCAATTACATGTCTTATAAAGGCTTAATTCAGTATATTTTTCACAGCATCAACAAAGTTAGGTTAAAAAAAATGACCTTCACATCCTTGTGTGTATGAATTAATCTATACATTAATTTAATTTAATTCAGAATCTTCAAGTTTCTATAGTTGTGAAAAGTATCATCCAAATGCACAATTAAGATGTTCACACTTTTTAGGCCTACAAAAAAACTAAGTGGTTTGAGCATTAACCTGCCTTTCATTTGAAAATTAAACGAAGATCTTACCATCCCTGCTCTTTGCCTAGACATGGAGTCGACGAAGTTAGAAAACCCTTTTTTGATGACAAGCTCTGAATGAAAGACATAGTCCTTCATCTCGACAATATGACCACTGACGTTAAACTCCGAGGGCATCAGTGGATGCCAGTGATAGAGGTGGTTGAACTCAAGGGAGATTCGATTCTGGTATTGGAAGCTTTCTCCGAACAACAACGCTGGTCGGAATACAAGCTGATAGTGGTAGTTGCTCAAATGCTGCACGTAATCTTCTATGATGATTTTAATGGTTTCACCTGAAGAGAAAAAATAATATAGAGTCGCCCTTTTTAATTATGGCTGCCAAAATTATCTTCACTTCACTGGCTTGAGGGTATGAATGTCTTAGAATTGGGTTAGTGGGACTTAAAACTGTGTCTACCTTGTGCTGTTGAAAATCTATCCTGTGATCATTTGTTTATAGGAGCTCCTTGGGAGCTCTTTTAAACATATGAGCACAGGATAGGTTTTTAACAGCTTTTACAGGTTTAAATTTAGATTCTAAAACGGACAAACTTTGTGTTTATGTTTGGAAAAATACTTTAAATATTCATTTGATGTATTTATTGCTGTGACTAGTTGTAAGGAAAATATTTGTATAACAGTAAAAGTAACATTTAACAAGTTGTAGGCAAGTAGTTTTGATTATTGCAGATTTTTGACCGATCTGATTCCCAAGGTTACGCTGGGTCAAGGCCGTAGCTTATAAGCTACGGCCTTGACCCAGAGTAACCTCGGGGACCAGATCTATTATTTGACCAGCAAAGTAAGAAGCAAATATTTTTTTAACATTTCAAAATTTGATTCATGAGCTTATGTAAAATTTAATTCCATTGGTCTTTCTCACCTAATATAATCAGTTTTGCTGTTTGAAACAGTCTCTCATCATCAAACTCGGGATGCTCTTGTTTCAGAACCTCGCACACTCGATTGTGTTCTCTCAGCCAGATCGTAGAGTAGACGAACAGTCCAGGAAGAAGACCGAAAAACTCATGACCAAGAGCGAATTTAATATTGTCGGGGGTGCCTGGAGGGTACGTCATTGGAACAGGGGCGTCTTTAAGGTAGGGGGGATACTCCTCGCCATCAAGTATCTAAAAAAAGTATTTTGATGGGTTTTTTTAGTATATTGTTTCAAAATAATGTACAAACGATATGCGTCCCAAGGATTTTACGTGTTGTCTTGACTGAAAGGGCAATCACTTGCTAAAACCTTGAACTAAAACTAAAAAAGAAGAAGGAAAACTGGCACAGAGAGAGAGAGAGAGAGAGAGAGAGAGAGAGAGAGAGAGAGAGAGAGAGAGAGAGAGAGAGAGAGAGAGAGAGAGACAGACAGACAGACAGACAGACAGACAGACAGACAGACAGAAAGATTGTGGCTTCTTCCCTTTCTTTCACTTTGTAACAATAATTGTTTTTATTTTAAAATTTTAAACTGGACTTTGTGTGGTAGGATAGCTGGAAAGAGTGTATAGATATTAGTATTTTCAATTTGATTTTTAATTTATAATTTTTATGTTGCTGTGTATTAAAGTGGTTGCAGTATTTTTAGTCATTTTAGTCAAGTCAATCCACTTAGGTTGTGAAAATCTATCCTGTGGTAATTTGTTTAAAAACAGCATAAGTTAGGTTTTCAAAAACAAAAGTTTGTCATGGTTTTAACAAATTACTACAAAAGAATTACCACAGAATAGTTCTTTAACAGCACAAGGTGTTCACAATTTTAAGTTGTACTGAAGTTAATTTAGCCCTTAAAGTATTAAGTACACAACTTTACTTTAATTATTGCCCATTTTCACTTATTTCTAATGAAAAACACTCACCTGGGATTTTAGTTTTCCATCTTTGAAACTTCTTAGTAGATTTTCACTTTCTTTATTTTTACCATAAACATGTGAAACATCAACCTTAAAAAACAGAAACAAATGAACGTGTTAGCTTTATACATACTGAAACGCTCATAAAATAAGAGAATGAGAAAACTGACCGAAGCACATGTAAAATACTGTAATCTTCAGAGACATCACTGAAAACATTACTGATGCTAAATTGATAAATTATGTATTTTACTTAACCCTTTCCGTGCGGCTCACGAAAATATCTGGGTCAGGCTACTAGCCTGACCCGGATATTTCCGTGAGCTGCACGGTAAGGGTTAATATAATAACCTTGCATAAAAAACACTAACTTTTATATTCAGTCATTATCATTTATACCTAATTGTTCATAATTTATTCATAACAATAATCACAAGATTTATATTGGCAATACAAGATGGTCACAATTTTAAGTCCTATCTAACTTAATTTTAGTGTTCAAAGGGTTAAACCTTTAACATTGTTCAAGTTTATTTTAGAGTAGTTTAACATCTAAATAAAGGCAATCCAAAATCTAAATTAAATTTTATCCTTTTGGTCTATTTATTAAACTAATACTAAAATAGATTTTTAATATTTTTTTACAATTTCATGACATATTCAGGGCAGATTTAGAGTAATGGATGGGTGTGTCCAGGTTTTTTTTTAAATTCACAAACACGTTATCTATTCAAATGATCGCCCAAAAACATCCACCCTGTTCTTTTTCAAATCCTAGATATCTCTTTGAATTTCAAATACACAAGTCACTTATCCATACCAAACCACCCAAAAATAAAACCAAACTAGGAAGCCACCCTCGCCCCTTTTACTATCGACAGTCTTGAGCTGCTTATTCTAAATTTTATCTCTTTTCATCCCACAGCCCAGCATTTTAACTTTTGACAATAATAATATCAAGTCATGCACCACCAGCCCACCCTTTTTTAAATCCTACAAATGTGTATATATACTCATAGATAAAAAAAACTTATTTATATAAATTTAATCTTATATTCTTATATCTGCCCCAAAACTCCAAACTCTGCTGAGACTTATCTACAGATATATACGATAGTCTAAATCCTCTCTCAACATTATTTTTATTTGAAAAAATTTAATCTCCTTATGTTATTCCTTATGTTATACCTGCCCATAAGCTCCTCACCCCCAACTCGCTCCTACCCTTTTAAAAAATAAATAAACTGAATCTGCCTATGTTTTATAACTAAGGCAAAAAAAAGTTGTTGTTCCGATTACATGTCTTTAAAATTTAGGATAGATTGGTCAGGAATTTATTTTTTTTCTTAAAATATTTTTTCCTGATATCAAATTTTAACCCTTTAAGTGCTGAGCAGATTTCAGCCAATCTTAAAACTGTGACCACCTTAAATTGTGCTGTTGAAAACCTATCCTGTGGTAATTTGTTTAAAAAGCTCCTGTGTTTTCAACAGCCTGTTTCAGTTAGAATTTGAACAGTAAAATGAGCAAATGTTGTGCTAGGCACTTTAAGGCTTATTAAGATAAAATAGGTTTTCACCTGCAGTAGATGACACAATGTTATTTTTTGTCATTATGATAATAAAAAAAATAGGGTTGGCACCCATAATGTAGGCAAGGTCGGGATCGGAATCACAACATTTTATTTTTTTGGCTTAATTTTGAAAATAAATTACATTCTTACCCCATGTCCTCCCCACTGGAATCCGGGACCTTTCTTGAGATCGGTTTTAAAGAACTGGTGTGTAAAATGCTGAGCAAAGAAAGAAAACATAACACTGCTTCCCATCGGTTCAGGTAGAAACTTGGTCCGCAGGAAAAACTTTTTAATCAGGAGGTTAGGGTCAGGTAAGGTCTTCTTACCTGGATGCAAAATAGAACAAAATATAAATAAATTTTAGTTGATTAAATAAGTAATTTTATTACATGTAGTAAACTACTTCAGAAAAAAGTATGTTATTTAAATATCTATAAACAGGTATATGTTATGATATAAACAGGTAAAATGTAGTAACTTGGTTTTAACCCTCAGAGTAACAAGTGTGTGGGGGGGTGGACAACCATCAAGGAAAATGTCAGATTTTTGGTAAAAGAACCACAGCCCCTGGCCCCTCCACCACCACCCCAACCCACCCCAACCCACCCCACCCCCACGCACATATGCACTCCCTCACAAACACACACACTCCACAAACACACACCCTTTACTACCACCCCCCCCCTATATACACCCTGAATCTGGGCTTGGGATAGGTTTTCAACAACACAAGGTGATCACAGTCTACTCAAAACTTTGTGGGTTCAATTGAGAACAAAAAACTAATCACAATCATAAAGTATTTAAAAAAAGTAATTGACAAACTTTCTTTTTTTGCAGTTTGACCATCAAAATTATGCAATCAGAATTTTGTTAAGAAAAATTCATTTTTTAATTTATTTTTTTAATGAGTAAATGAGGGCACCCTAAGTTTCTGATTAACAGTGTCCCGTTTTATAAAAACATCATAACTTTATGACGTCCTAAACCATGTCACTGGGTTAATGGATTTGGTCTACAAATGCAAAAAAATGATTGTAAAGTGTGCACTTTCCAAAGAAAAACGTTTTACAAAGACGTTATAACTTTACGACCTCCGACAAGTTTTGTCTTAAGAAAGTGCACACTTTACAACATTTTTTGCATTTGTAGACCAAATCTATTAACCCAGTGACAGGGTTTAGGACGTCGTGAAGTTATGACGTCTTTGTAAAACGGCCCCCAGGAAAATGTAAGAGTGAGGATAGTGTGGGGAATTGTTAATAAGGGGAAAGGGATTGACCCTGGAATGACCCTTACAATGACTGCTCCCTGTTTTAAAATCTGCAAATTCATTGGCAAGGATTTAGTGTGAGGCTTGTGGAATCTTGTGTTTACTGTGCAGAGATAGCAAGACTCACTGTCTGTAAATAGGCGTGTCCTACATTAACCCTTATACAGCCCTGCCTACTTTTACGATTTGGTGTATTTTCTACGATTTTGGCCCATAAAATATGGTTATACACCAAATTTCTCATTTCTACACCAATCCCTGAATATCACGCTTTGTGCAATTTTCGCGTAATATTTCGCTTAATATTTTATCTTTTAATATTGAGAAACTACTTGTCGGACCTTCTGACCATTTCTGTTGCATAAAGTAACACTTTATACTTGGTAATAAAGAGATGTCCACATAATTTGTTTCACTTTGAAAGCTAAATATACACATTTGAAACATAGTTTGTACACTTTGAAACCCCAGAATACTCTTTGAAATGCTAATGAATACACGTGCAACCAAAAACATGAAAACGCGAAAATATTTTTGCGTCCCTTGTCAAAATTTATGCGTATTTTATGCGTATGCAGGATTTTGTGTCTAGTAAATCCCTGGTGCCAAGCTTAACATTTGTTCATTGCTAAATTCTTCAAATTTTAATCTATATAAGCTGAAAGCTAAACTGTGATGATTTGTTGAAAAGAGCTCTTACAGGAGCTCTTTTTAACAAATTATCACAGAATAGGTATTAGACAGCAGAAGGTCGTTTTATTTCAAACTTTGAGATTTTCTTGATTCATAAACAAAAAAAACCCGATTTATATCTCATATTTAGATACGACTCCAAATATCGACTTACTGACCTTTGACACCCATTGGTGTAGGACAGTCTCGTGGCACCGGCGGTAACGTCCGAGCAAAGTAGGAGTAGTTGGAGGTAGCCTCAAACGTAGCATATTCGTGATCAGACTCGTATAATGGCGGACTGTCGATCATGTCGGAACGCACTGCAAAAAATATTCAAAATGCAATAATAACAATGCAGATTTTAGTATTTGACATTTTTAAAAAAACATTATCTACAAAGGTGATTCCTGAATGTATGCAGGTAAATTAAAACTACTGCTTCTATTATTAATTAAGAAAAACAAAATGATTTTAACCTTGACAGTGCGGAGACAGTAAAGCTTTCAATATCTCAAGGTGGTTACAATTGTAAGTTCTAACTTCAATTCAAAACTCTAAGGATTAAGAACCTATTATGTGGTAAATAGTTTTTAAAATTAATGGTCCTGCAGATTACATCAAAGGTTTTTTTCAAAGCATAAGGTGAATGATGTACTTTGTTGTTTTTTTATACATCTATAACCTGTGTTTTGGTCAGTTTTAACCTTTAAAAAGTGAAAATTATTTTATTTGAACATAAAACTGTTCAAGTTTATGTTAAAAATATATCCTGTGGTTATTTGTTTAAAAGAGCTCCTGAAAGGAGCTCTTTTAAACAAATAACCACAGAATAGGTTTCCATTGTTAATAATTATAACCAGGTCCGGGAGAAGAAAAAGAATT
>JAULCD010156476.1:0-16973 GCA_032361085.1 Calliostoma canaliculatum
CTTTTGCATTGGGGGCGAGTTGGCATGTTGCATGGGGCGAGATGGCAGGGGCCAAAAAATAGGCGGGGGCGAGTTGGTAGTCCGATCGGGGGGCGAGTTGGTTAGGGGGCGAAGCGTCTGGCACCCAAAGTTAACATTATCAGATGTTGGCTCGACAGTAGCTTTGGTCTGTGTTCCATCGTTTCTGATTTCGTTGTCAAACAGAAACTTTGCTTAACTTTAAGATTTTGTCTTTTCTTGGTGAAATAGGTATGGGTTATGTTTGTGATGATTTAAAATCCGAATTTTAAAGAACGGTTAAAACCAATAATTTTTAGAACCATTTGTCTTTTTGTCACAGTTTATTGCGTGTTTGTGTGCGTTTCTTTGTGTAAATGTGTGGTGTGTACATGTGTACGTGTTTGTATTTGTGCGTTCGTATATCTACATGTATCTATCTATCTATCTATCTATCTATCTATCTATCTATCTATCTATCTAAATTGTCCACTGTCAAAATTGTTGTGATCAAGGCACAAGTGTTTCTTTAAAAAGGGCACCGTTTATAAACATTGTGGCATTTGTAAACTGAATCTACTGGTTAAGTGTTAAGAACAAACCTTAGTAAATTGTTTTATTGATCTCAACTTACTGGTTTCCGGTGTGGTCAAGCACCGTTTCTCTGAATCCGGACTCGGATACCCGGCGTCTGTCACAAAGCGGAGTTGAATACAGTACTCGGTGAATGGTGTGAGATTAGGAATTATCATCATTCGAGTGGACCCACCAGGAACCTTCCACACCGTGGTCAATCCGCCCGTGGGTCTGCTCACCCGCAAACTGTATTCATCCGCGAAGTTACAGTTGATGTCCTCGGGCAATGGATCCTGAAACAATAGACACGTTTACTTCAGAAGGTGTGGTCAGAATAATTAGTCCGATTGGAAACTTGTGTTAGAGGGCTCATTCTAACGCACATGACTATTTTAACAGTTTTCATTACTTAGTCATTAAAAGGTTGAAGGACGACAGATTGGCTGCTTTTGTTTGACTCGTTTTTTAAACAGAACAATGAACCCCTTTGGGATATTTTTTATGAGTTCGTTGTCATTGAGTCTCCGGGTGGATTTATGAGTAACTTTTACAGACCTGCATTGGAATAGTTAATGCCTCTTTCACACTTCCATTGATTATTTTTATACAGCTCTCACCACGATGGCGACCCATTGTCGAATAAAAAATTGCATTAATTTTGCATTGACGATCGTAAAACCACAACGTAATAGAAAATAACAAAAGACTGATTGAAAATTTAAATTACATTATCTTGTTGCGATTAGTAACAAAGTGAAATGGAAAAAGAGATTTGTATGTTTTCATAATAATTTAATATGCGACAACATGAATTCCATATGCGAAAACACGATATGAGTGTTAACTTTTACCACGGGAATATTGTTCTAACATCAAAATCTGTAATTAAATCAAACACGAGCGTGATCAATAGACACAACACGCCATGCTTTGCCATATGTGCCGCTCTTTTGACGTAAGTGAGACGCTGTTTGTCAGATCTTATCAGCAATTTGTTAATGTGCTGTGCAAATTACAGACTTTTGTTTGAAAAACATGGGACAAAGAAGCGAACCCTGGAGTGACCCCTCATCAATTTGTTTATACATCATTGTGATGTATTTCACGACACAACTTGTACATTAACCCTTAAAGCTCATGCCATACATTTTCAAATGCCTTATACGACATCAGTATTATAGTTCCAATTTAAATAGAATTTTAAAAACCTACCCAAAGGTTATTTGTGTGAAAGAACACCCAAAAGGCTCTCTTTCAAACAAATTACCAAAGGAATGGTTTTCCAATAACATGTTGTGTAATGTTTAAATTTTGAAATGAATTCTGTTAAACAAATTACATTCGGATCGGTTTTCAACAACATGTTCAGTTTATGTAAAACAAACTCAACATAGCATTGTAAGAGTAAACATATGATAAACGTGATTTCATTGTTGGTTGTTATTTACATGTTCCCAATCGAATTCATTGCTTTAAGCGTTAATTTAAATTGTTTGGCAAAGCGTAATATGAATTGACATAACGTAATGAAATACGATTGAATGAAAATGACAGAAAAAACAGCAAATTAATGCAAATATTAATTTTGAAGCATTGTCTTTCTTGATTAATTTGCTTGGGAAATAACTTTTCAGTGTTAATAAAGCACTCGTTGTTCGCAGTAGTAAAAAAACTTACCCAAATAAATGTGTGCTAGATTTGTTTCATACAGAAAAACGGTTTCTGAAATTCTCAGCAAAAGTGCTTACCGTCCATTTAACGGTAATGCTTGTTTTTGGAACAGATTCGTTTGTCTGTCGTTGAGTTGTTATATCTCCAAGGGTAGGACCAAGCCGGGGTTCTGAAAAATACGTACATTGCCAATAACACTGGACCAATGGGTTTGCTTTGAAAATACCAATATCTTTGCAAATTTTGTTTATCTTTTAAAATGAACAGACAAGTGTAAGGACTGGAAAGTGCTTTACTGAAATCACATTTTTTTCTTTACCTGTATTTACTAAAATCAAAACAATTTCGTCACCTGTATTTACATAGTTTAAAATTTCTTGGATGTCAACTTCTGGTTTGTTCGTAAGTGAACTTACGAACAAACTAGAAGATGACATCCCAGAAATCTTGAACTATGTAACATCACTTCTAAATGTTCCTACAAAAGAATTGTATTTATATATATTTAGTTAAAAATTTGCGCATATTTATTTTTGCACTTGACTGTTTGTCAAAAGGTCATTAAAATAATGTTTACAACGTCTTAAGTTCACTCTCTCACTCACCCAAATAACAACCACTTAAATAACATCTCATTGCCACCCACACTTATCACATCATGCATGCACGAACGTCCGCAAGCCCCTTTGTGTGCATGTCCTATCAGCTCATACTATTAGACACTTTCTCACTAATTCACCCACTCACTCATTTGCTTATCAAACCTATCCACCGACTAACTCGCTATTTTAATCTACTCACTCACTCCACGCAAGCTCACTCACCCACCCATGCATTTACTTTCTAACTCACCTACTCACTCATTTACTCACCCTATAACTCATTCACTCACCCACTCACTCACTCCAGCTCACGTTATAATTCACCCACCTTTCTAACTTATTCCCTAGCTCACTCCCACTCACTAACCGACCCACCCACTCCGCTCCACTCAACTCACTCTGCTCACCCAACTACAAACTCCCTCACTGTGCTAAGTTAGATTTATCACTGGAAAATATGTATAGAAAATATTCAGCGTAATTCTATTGGTTCGATGAGATTTCCATAGGAAATTTCATCAAACCAATAGAAACACGCTGAATAATTTCTATACATTTTTTTCTAGTGTATGCTTATGATAGTCCCCACCCCTTTCACGCACCTGCACACTTCGTCTTGACGTGTATGATGCGTCCCGGGGGTCCATCTCCCCCGTCCCCCTCCCGCCGTGTCACTATGTAGATGGCGTACTCAGTGTTCGGGGTGAGTTCGGGAATCATGAAGGCGCACTTGTCATCACAAAACGTGTGGTACACAATCCCAGTCATCCTGTAGATGCTCTCGGACTTCGCCTTCACATAGATGCTGTACCACAAGATGGGGCCGTCACCCGTGTCCCCGTTTTGGCGGTTCCACTTTAACCACTCCACCGTGATGTTGGTGGCCGTCAACGTCCCCTCCCTTAATCGAGGTTCTCGACTCAGTCGCGGCAATTCTACAAATCAAATTGACATATTAAACGTATATTATAGTGAATGGATTACGTTTACAAATGATAAAATCGTTGTAAACTTTTTCCTTTGAAAAATATACTAGTTTAGAACTATCCGGGTAATGTTTCTTTTAAAGAAATGGACACTTTATACCAAGTTTGTTAACAAACCTGATGTGCCTGCAGCTAGTTTTAAAATACATAGATTTGTCACTGGATACATGGAGTTTGTTGACAAATGTTCAAATCGTTGTAAACTTACACTTTCTGAAATAAACCAAATTTGTTTAAGAAAATGCAGTTCACAACAATTTAGGAATTTGTTATGTCATGTCAACAACTTTACAACGGATTGTGTATTTGAGAGGGTCTAGGACAGAAATAGCAAGGCGCGGGAAGCTGATGGTGAAGTCGTTGGTGGCGCCCCAACGGTCTGACAGACTATGGGACACATAAAACGTTGTAAACTGTGCACTTTCCAAAGAAAAACAAGTTTTCTTTGGAAAGTGTCCAGTTTACAATGATTTCGGCATACGTAATGTTATTTTTGAAAGTGTTAACAACTTTACAACTTTATAAACGGACCCTCTGGACACAGTAACCGTTGGCTGAGTCAGATTTCCTAAATCGTAAAATGTCCCTTCACAATTCAGAGTGTGACGCAATAGTCTCAAAGGAAGTAAGCCCAGTTTTCTCTCATTTTCAGCGAAACTCTTCTCATAGCTTAAGCTCATTCTCCATAAAATACCCAATAAATATTTCAGAAAAAATGACTAAGAGAGATGGGGGCTTACAGACTCTGATTAAAATGGAAGGGGCCGTTTATAATTTATGGCCTGGGGAAAGTAAGGGATTTTCAAAAAAATTCTTGATAAAATTAGTGAAGCCTCTTCTTAACTAATTAGTTCATTTTAAGTAACCCCAACACCCTCCATCAACACCAACGTATGTCCAGAATTGTCGACCTCTCCACCCTCTCACTAATCCTTTCAAACACACAAAAACCATACCATGCTCAATATGGCTTCATTTGAGTCTAAAATTTATGGTTATCATTTTTAAAAAAAATGATTCAGAGCCCTGTTTCATAAAGGCGTTATAAGTTTTCGACGTCGTAAATCATCTCCCCTGAGCCAATGAGTGGGGCTAGAAACGCCCAAAAATTGTCGTAAACTGTGAACCTTCCAAAGTACACCAAGTGCACACTTTACTACGGTTTTTGGCATTTGTAAAGCGAACTTATTGGCCCAGTAGCGAGGTTTACGACATCGTAAGTTTACGATGACTTTGTGAAACGACACTCTTGGACTGTCAGCAAAACTAATCAGTAACAAACTTTAAGTATCTTAATGTTTTATACAAGTATCTCCAAAATATGTTCGGGTGAACCTAAAATATCAACTGTTGGTGTTGGTTAATTATTAAAACGAAAAACGTTAATTATGCAAACGTTTCAATCTAAATGAAAATCAACTTGTCCACTCGAAAGTAAGACGTGATTCAGACAATACAGGTTGCAACACTTCAGATGAACATGAGATCAAAAGTGGTGAGGTCACTTCAATTTGCGAACCTACAAGTGGCTTATTTTTCCTATTCACAATGACCAATACTTGGCCAAACAGCTTCAGTCAAGTCATCGACACTAACATACAAATTAACAATTGACTGTTATTGACTGTAAGGGTCAGTGTAGTCCAATGGCGAGACACTTGGATCAAGTTGTTTTCCATGCTCCCAATCTATCACTGTAAATACACAGAGACGCAAGAGAAACAAGAATCTTCCATTATCGGCTAAAGCTTTATTTATTCAGGCTCCGACAAATGCGAGGAAGTAATAAGTACCAATCCGATTCCCAAACAATTCCGTATTTTATATAAAACCGGTATAATCGTGACACACCCTAACCTTGTCCTATGACATTTCAGTATATCAAACTATAGGTATTATTTAAAGCCAAAATCGTTGTAAACTTTGCACTTTCCAAAGAAAAACTTGTTTTTCTTTGGAAAGTGCGAAATTTACATCGATTTATGATTAAGCTTTAAACAAAAAAACCCCAACATGTATTAGCATTTTAAGATCCATTTCCGTTTTAAGTACAATTTTATATTCTACATTAACCAAAGTTGCTTTTAAAGTGCGAAACGAACAGAGTCAACATTTGAACTCAAACGGAAAGTGCATCAAAGGCTACCCTTGATTCTTAGCAGGGTCAATCTCGTTTGCAGAGATTTGCTGTCAATTAACAGCTGTCAGATAGAAATCGACAACTAATGAAAGAAATCAATTGACACAACATTATTCACAGGCGCTCTTTTCGGCGGATCAATGGCGGCATGCCTGTCGAAAGCAACTGTCGAGTTTCTGCAATCAGCCTGAAATCTCCAATCTTGGATGTGTACCTCTATCAGGAATTCAAAGAAGATTTATCGTATTCAGCGTGTCAAATCCTGGATTTCCTCAACAGTGCTGGCAAATACGGGTAATTAATAGGCGGGAAAAGACGCCCGCCTCTTTGATCTTGTGATGAAAAAAATGTTGTGTTTATATTTTAACCTCCAACAGATCACGACTCGATGTTTACACAAATCCTTCAATTTGATACAAATCGATATTCGGTTATAATTCTCTGTTGCGAAAATGTCTTCTTTGAAAATCGTTTTAAGGATTTTCCATTGCTCTCAAGTTCTCAATGACACCGGAAACAAGATTCGATCTGGCCAAAAAGGCATCTTCACTTCATATTTCACTGGACTAATGGGTTTGGTTAACAAGTGCAAAAGTGATGTAAACTGCACATTCTAAAGGAAAACTTAATTCACAATTGACAAATATACGTGAACTGTGTACTTTCGCCACAAAAAACTTTTTTGGGGGGGGGCACTTTACAGCAAGTTTGGCATTTGTAAAACAGATCCACCAGTGAAGTGTAATGGTATGTTTGGGCCATAAGCTCATCTTAATCAGAGTCTACATGACATCTTTAAGGCAAGGTTTCGTGAAACGCGTTTGCAAGGCAACGCAGATCTTCGTTTCAGACATGGCGCCTAACTTCTGACCCTTAGTCAGCTCTTAGACCAACTGTTCATCAATTGTCTATGTCAATGTCTTATGTTGTTGAAATTGACTGAAAGACGAGGGCTGACAGATGACCTGCTTTAAGTTAATTCCGTGAGGTCTTGGGGCTCATTTATAATTCAAACTCGTTAGGGTGTTGAAAATCTTGTGGGGACTTGATTAAAAGGACTTTTTTCAAAAACTCTTTTCAACAAACTACCACAGTATAGGTTTTGAAGATCGCAAAAGATTGTTGCAAATCTATCTTGTGGTGATTTGTTGAAAAGAGCTCCTTTCCCTTTGAAGATCACAACGGGGTTAAATTTAAGGCTCTTACTGTAAGAGTCAACCTCTCTTAACAGTTGCATATCAAATCCTACTTCCGACTGTTTTTAGGAAAAGCAAACTCACCAAAAATGTTCGTGACAATTATGTTTTATTTTCGACAAGAAAATTGCATAAACAATATCTTGTCGGACTTTTATAAGTAGTTAACTCATTGTTTTTTTTTGTTGTTTTCTTTCTTTCCTTTTTTTAAAAAAAGAGAAAAAACAACAACTCCCAAAAGGCTATATAAAGTACGATTAATTATACACAGTTAGGGCTAGTGTATCTTGTAGAAAGGTTCGTTTAGGGATATCTTATTGACCCTTTTTATTGTCTACTTCTGAAAAACATGAATGTGATCAGAAAACATCGATAGCAGTTCGTGTTATTTCTTCCAAATAAATAAAACCAATTTCCCTAACATTTCCGCCCACTCTTCCAACATACATTATTTTCCAAGAATCAAATTTTATTACAGGGTTAAGTTTCACAAAACAGTTGTAAACTTAATTAAAACGTCGTAAATATTAAAGTTGCATGTATGTATCACTGAAACATAGTGATGACATTTGGTGTTGTGAACACAGGGGTGTTGAAATAACATTTTTCTAAACTTGCCCATGGACAAGTAAAGAAACAAAATCTACTTGTCCGGAGCTAAACTCTACTTGTCCACCTTTTATCAGTTCGTAGATAGCTTATGATTGTTCGTAACAACTTTAACAAAAAATATATTGAAAAATACTATAATTCGATATTTCTTGTCACACTTTGCTTAACCTTTAAAGTGCTGAACTAGGGCGAGTATAAACCTTTCCTGTAATAATTTGTGTAAAAGAGCTTCTATAGGAGCTTTTTTACACAAATTACTAAAGGAAAGTTTTCGACAGCCTTTTTAGGTTGGAATTTGGCCATTAAAATTGACAAGTGTTGGGTTCAGTACTTTAAGGGTTAAAAACTCTTTACTTGTCCGCCGACGACTAGCGTGTTCAAAACATCCCAGGTCGGACGAGTCGTGCATAGTAATTCCACACCACTGAATCATGTCCTGTCTTGCCATGTTTTTGGGCCTAGTTTGGCTAATAAGTGTCAAAAATGATTGTAAACTGTGCACTTTCCAAAGAATACTAACATTGGTAACCGAAACAATTTTCCCAGCGACACAGTTTACGAGGTCGTAAACGTACGACGGCTGTGTAAAACGGTACTGTGGGATTTTGAAGTTTATATAAGAGTAGCTCTACGTCTCATGATGATACAAATTCCGCCTGCTTTAGGTACGACATATTCTCTGTCGTGTTGCTAAAACCTTTTCCAAATCGCGAATCATTCTCGTATTAACAAACGGCCACGCGACCTGGTGCCAGAAGTTTTCCAGCAATCTCTTAATAAATGACCATCATGTAGGATTATTTGGAATGACCACTGAAGTGGTCAATCACGTGTAAGAACCCGTTTCCGTGGCAACACGAATCTGCAGGATTATCTCAAAGAACGATGTTTAATTTCCTTCTGCTACACTTGTCGCGCCTAGCTCAGACACCCTGTTTCACAAAGGTATCGTAAGGCCAATACATTTTAACTTTTATTTTAACACTCTCGTAACGAGAGCACAGTTCATTGAGACCTTTTCCGTAGCTCCCTTGAGATGTTTTTTAATGGAAGTGTTTAACAGTCATGACAAATATTGGCAAATATTGACAAAGATAGATCTTAGTTTCTAATACATGTAGCTTTGTGAAAAGGGCCTCTGGTGTTTAAGAGTGATTATTCATTGCACTTAATCAACAGGTTATTTTTAAAAAAATCAAAACATGCCGTAAACCGTACAAATAAAATCCATGTTTTTTTTCTTTTGAAACTATACAGTCATCAACGATTTTGGCATTTGTAAACCATACTTATTGTATCAGTGAATGAATCAGCGAATATTGATTGTCTTCCCGCTAGTGGCACCTACAATGTATCTACTCTGTCTAAAACAATTGTAAACCCCTTAATTACAGTTAGTGAACCTAATGATGAAGGATAACACAAAAAGTCATTGACATTTTGACCGGAAAAGCCAGTCCCACATTTGACCTATTATACGGTTTTCCCATTAGATTTCATCCCAGTGGTCATTTTCAATCGTGACAATAATCGCATACTAAAGTCCTATCCATTATCAGCTAAACCTAGATTAATGCTTACCAAGGCAAAAACGATTGCTTTGACTGGATACCCACTAAAAAGTAGATGCGTTTATTTAGAAACATTTCCATTGGTCATAAAAAAAATTAAATAACCGAAAAAGGACAAGCTAAAACAAACCATCTTAAAAACAAACAAAAAGTTTTAAAAATTAGATCCAATATATTTCTAAATGAGTTTTTGTCGCAACTTATAAAATATTCAAGTATATAACGTCAGTACTTCTTCGTGAAACACCTCGTCTACTGACTTTTGAACCAAATACCTAAAGGGAGCTGGACAAGAGAAGGGTCCCCTGTCACAAAATCTTGCAAGGCTAAGACTGTTAAAAACCTAGTCTGGAGTAGTTTGTTTAAACAGCTCTTAAATTAACTATTGCACCCTGTGGTACCGTAACAAAAATATATGAGTTAACCTCGAAAAGTTGCACTTACCATGCACCTCGCCGACGATTGTCATCGACGCCGTCCCTGCCGTCGCCTGGACAGAGCAAGTGTAGCGTTCGCCGTTGGCCACGTAGTTGACCTTGAAGAGGTTGGTCCGTGTGTATAGGTACTGGTCAAGCAGCCTTGACTCTACGAGGGTGATGCGTTTGGAAGACGGTCCTCGGAGCTGGATTTCGCTCTCGTATGGGGTGGGGAAGCCGGCTACGGTGCAGTTAAAGGTGCTGGGTTGGTGGGGGTTCACCATCTCGTTGGTGAAGCTGACGATGCGTGGTGCCGTCACTGGAAGGACATTGATCAGAAGGTGTTGAATCCAGGACACAGTAAGACAGGGGTCAACGACATGAAGTTGTTAGTTTGATTATTGTGCATATCAAAATTACGTTCTACGAGTCAAACGTGGTTCAGAAACCAGGGCTTTTAAGTTCAAGGTCATTCAATGGACAAGTTCCATGTCACTGTATCGTGTAGTGGTAAGTGAGGTTAGCGAAATAAAAATGTGACTATTGAAAACCTATTCTGTGGCCTTTTTTCAAAAGAGCTTCTTTAGGGGCTCTTTCAAAAACGCTGTCACAAGATAGGTTTCTCGGCCACTAACAGATAAAATTTGGGCAATGAAATAGAAAAATGAAAGCCAAAGTTTAGAACCAAAATGTAAGGGTTAAATGTGATTTTCATTTGTTTTTTGTAAAACTCGTGTACGACAAAATTTACTGAATGCTGATATTTATACTTAAATTTATAATGTTATTTTCACAACATAAAAACAACATTTATTTAACTACAAATTACATTTAGTACGTTTTAAAATTCGTATTGTTTTTATCAGAATAATACTCAATTTACACAAACTGGCATTAAACTGGCAAAAGTCTTAAATCGTTTGTGTTCAATTATCGTTGTCTTTAACGTAAATGGACGACTGACATTTTAATAAATTATTGTAAAAAAAACAATGTTTTTTTGACAAATTAAAAAGGACTAACTTAAAGAAAAGGATTATCTTTCATTCTGTCATGAATTATTTTAACAAAATCAAAAATGTTGGTTAACACTGGTTCTGTTTAGGTTTTAAACTTTACATTTTCCAAATAAAAGCAAATTTTAAATGCCAAAATAGTTGTAACTGCATATTTTAAAGATACGTTTTTTTGGAAAGTGCACAGTTTACAATGATTTTAACATTTGTCGACTAATCATTGAGCTCAGTAGTACTTCAAGATCTGAGCCACACTTGACGGTGTTAGTGTTAATGTGCTACTGCTAAGTACCATGCAGATGACAACACAACATTCAGTGAATAAACTCAAAGACGATCTGTGAAGACAGCAGCTGCCATGTTGCTGAAAACAAACGCAAACTAACGCCAACAAAAAAGGTGCAAAACTGTGCAAAACTTTCTAAAAAATGTAAATGTATGATAACCGTGCTATTACGTCATGTTAAAATGATATATGTTTTAGATGTGTACGTGTTTTTTGTTGTTTAAAAAAGAATAATGACCTTAATTTTTATTTATTTTTATTTATATTTTTTTGTGATTTAAAAATAAATAAATAAATAAACATTTTTTTTAAATTCGTGAATAAAAAGGTTTGGGGTAATGTAATTCTATTTGCTATTATGTTTTAACTGAAAAATAGATAAATCGTATGTATTCTAAAAACCAAAACATGAGTCGGTACTAAAAACGAAACAAAAAAAGTATGAATTCTACAAATGGAAAATGATTGCAAACCTGTTCTATAAGCCTTTGACACGGTTAGCAACAACAACAACGTTACTTATAGTCACCTGGCTCGCAAAGTGGAGGATTAAAATATCCCTTCTTGCATTTACAACTGGATTTTGGTCCAGTGTAGCGATCGCAGTCCTTTTTATTTTTGCACTGGCACTCCTTGGAGCAATCCCAACCATACCTGTTGGCGGGGCAGGGAGCGGCTGAAATATCAAACTCAGTCAGTGAACACACCACGTCAATCTACACATGCAAAACATGCTGTGCACTGAGAAGATCTCCGGAAGTGACATGACCACTAAAAAACATGAACAAGCTGGTGCTCGATTTTCATCGTTCACTTCCGGAGTTTGGACCCCACTCTAAAAAGGGTTTCCACATGAAGATCCTTTTCTATTGTTACCAAATGACCAATGCGGATTTTGTGGTCATTTCCGGTAAATACTCTCAGACAACTATTGGTAACAAAGTTAAATATCCACCTATTGGCTGATGGAAACATATTTTATGGTAATTTGTTTAAAAGAGCACCAACTACCACAAGACAAGTTTCCAACATTGCTTGAAGGTGAACTAAACGCAGGTGAACACTCTGTAGGTTAATTCTCTCCATCAGTGCATTTGGGTTGAATTACAAATACATGATTATAAAAAAACACAACATAATTACGTCTTAGTGTAAAATTCATAATGTCGCTGAAATGTAATCTAAAATTTAAACATGACAAACAAATGTGACTAGCAAAGAAAATTTGTTTTTACTCAGACCCAAAAAACATGTACATATTAGTCATAGAATCAACAAATAAGATTTAAGAGAAAAATGTATTTTAAAACTTAAAGTTGTTCAGCTGAAAATAAAACCTTTAAATATTTAGCAATAACAAATTGTTTAAAAACTCTAGTTGCAAACTTTTCTTCACTTGGAATTAATTAATACAAAACGAGTATTAGATTTCTTGTCTTAATCACTTCAAAACATTGCTAAACAATCTGATAAAAATCTTTTAAAAATAACTTGTTTTAAAGTTCAAAACAGCAACGAATTATATATCTTGTTCGTATTGTTAATCGGCGTAATCTAGGTGTAGCAGCTGACAATATATTGGGATTAAAACCCGAAACCCTCTGCTCTAAAGGTGAGCACCTTTCCCACATAACCAAAAACGATTAACCCCGTCGGCAGGTTAAGAAAATACCGGTGTCATCTGTGAAATAAATTCTACCCTGCTATTTAAGCGTATTATTGTTTCAGTGTTTAAATTAACGAACATCAGAGTTTAAAACCTATCCTGTGGTAATCTGTTCAAAAGAGCTCTCTTTGGGAGCTATTTTAAACAAATTACTACAGGATAGGTTTTAAACAGCACAAATGATCACAATCTTACTTAACACTTAAACATTAAACAGCTTATCAACGTATAAGTACATCAACTTAAAGAGCCCGTCATAACAGATCAATGGTATATTTATTAGTTCATCTCAAGCCTGATCGATTAACGATAATCATATTAATCATAAGTGAATCACGAAGAATGGATCCATAGATAGAGCGGTTTAGCGATAATCGGTTATTGATCGCATCTTGTATTGTGGCACGTATCATCTATATACTCTATCAGCTACTGTGCGTGACCCGCCAGCCATAAACCGTTACTTACGACTCATTACTTAGTCAATCTATGATGTGATCTCCTTAGTGATATTCCATTTGGGCCTATCACTGCACTTTATGAGATTTTTAGTGCGTGGTAAGTATAATTGATGAAAGCTGAAACCATAGCTTGGATTATGGTTTCGGTTTGCCAATGCCAAAATTATTGTGATAACTGCAATTATCATAGAAAACAGGTTACAAATGTCAAAATTGTCGTAAACTGTGCAGAATTCAAAGACATTTGTTTTCTTTAATTTTAAACAATGATTTTTAACGTTTCTTTATTAAGTGCACATCTCAAAACGATTTCGGTTTTAAAAAACTTGACTTATATGATATTTTAATAGGAAAATGTTGATACATAAGGTTTCATTTTAAAATACATTTTGTTTTCAAAAATAATTGTTTAAAAAATAATTTTACAAGTAATTTTTTTAAAAAAATGAGCACGAGTTATGTTTAAGTACGTCAAACTATATTAAGGTCATTTTGAAGGCTGTTTTTTAAAAGAGCTCCCGTAGACCTTCCTTAAAAAAGTTACCACCGTTTAAACGTTTAAAGAAAAGAAATAAAACCTACCAACCACCCCGCACCTCCTATCGACCGCCCCACAACCCCACCCCCAAATAACCAAACAACAACAATAAAAATAAAATTTAATATTTTTTTAAAAACGCTAATGCTATTAGTTGTTTTTTCTTAAAAAAATAATTAATTTTTAACAATACCTTAACTTATTTAGTTACGGTACTTGTATTTAATGATAACGGCTTATATTGCGGTTGTTTTTATCTCTGCAACACAAACTCAGCGAAGACGAAGAAGTTGTTAAAGTATAATAATGCCAGTTATTATAGTAGTTAGGTTATCTCCGATCAAATTTTAATGCAGGTTTTCCTTCTACATCAACAACACGACTGAGCCTTACAGTGCAACCTGGAGTTTCTGATGATACCTGTTGATTAAGGTTGATGTATTACTGCACTCTGACTTTATCACATATAAAACTGGTCTCAGGAAAGAAAAGTTATTTGGTAAGTTTTAATAAGAAAATATGACATTTGCAAAACCCATTTTACTTTTACGGTTCGTCTGCAAAACAAATTACACTCGGCTAAGAAAATACATCGTATTTATTTTGTAGATGCCACATGCATATTGGAGTTGACGCAAGTGAACGCAAATATACATGAAACACTTCAGTTAAATCATGAACAGTCATTCACCCAAAGGGTTCTTAAACATTCAGTATCTTCTCTAGACATCGGTGACAGATGATACTCAAAACCGGAAAAATTCAATAAAATATTTTATGGACGATAAAAATTGTGAATCAGAGATAGTTAACTCTTCTGAAGTTAAAATTTAGTTGAGGACCTGGAACCGCTACCTGATGCTGTTGAAACCTATTCTGTGGTAATTTGTTTAAAAGAGTTCCTTTCAGGAGCTCTTTTAAACAAATTACCACAGGATAGTTTTAACAGCTAACGTAAAACGTCAGGCTAAAACTGACATGCATGAGGCCATAGTTTTTTTTGCGTAAACGTTGAACCTTACTCTGAAATCGATATCACGTCGTTACGCTTTTAGCGTTAACGTCAGCCGTAAGTTGACATGACGCCATAGTGCTCTTAGCGTTAACATCCGACGGAAGTCGACATGGTGTCATAGTGCTCTTAGCGTTAACATCCGACGGAAGTCGACATGGCGTCATAGTGCTCTTAGCGTTAACATGAGACGGAAGTCGACATGGCGCCATAGTGCTCTTAGCGTTAACCTTAGACCTTACGCTTTTAGCGTTAACGTCAGCTGAAAGTCGACATGACACTGTAGCGCTTTTAGTGTTAATGTTAGATGAAAACCAACATGATGCTACAGTGCCCTTAGCGTTAACGTTAAACGGAAGTCGACATGACGCCATAGTGTTTTCAGCGTTAACGTTAAACGGAAGTCGACATGACGCCATAGTGTTTTAAGCGTTAACGTTAAATGGGGGTCGACATGAAGCCATAGTGTTCATAGCATTAACGTAAGAATGCAATCGACATGATGCTTTAGCACTCGAAGAATGCAATCGACATGACGACATAACGCTATTAGCATTAACACTGAATATTGGACTGAAGTCAGCATGACACCATAGCGCTTTTAGTGTTAACATTGAACTGAAATCGACGTGATGCCAGTACTCTTAGAGTTAACGTTAGACTGAAATCGACATGACGCGATTGCACTCTTAGCGTTAAAGGTCCATATGAATCTATGGATGTAATAGTCGAGATACCAATCGTTGAGATAACGTTGTGGCATCTGGGTTGGAAGATAGTTAACTTATATTGGTTTTATTGCTATTACACTTGTGACTTCTGAAACAGTTAAGGAATTCATGCCTTTGAACATATGAGCAGTAAGATGTTTGACCATGATGAAGAGATCCTAGGGGATATTGTAAAGTATAGCCTATCTATGATTCAATTATAAGCAATAGGAAGTTTGGAGATAGGAGTTACCAAATTTGATTTATGAATATTAGCTTGTTCATTATGCGTCTGGAAACACTTGAAATAGACGTCAACTTGCACAACGAAAAGTTGAGATACCGTAACATAAAGTAGTTAAGTAACCACCTGAGACACATCATTGCAAATATCAGTGAGTTCTTCATTAGTCTCTGTTAGGAAAAACCGTTTGAAAGGCAGCAGATTAAGCTGGTTTCCGACGTCGTAAACCAGCTTAACAAATGCCCCCAAATCGTTGTCACCTCTGCATTTTCTGAAGAAAAACAATGTTTTCTTTGGAAAATGAGGTGTACGTCCGACCGCACTGATCAATGCTGTGGTTTATGAAGAAAAACAACTTTTTCTTTGAAAAAAAGTGAAAGTTTACATTTGTGGACCAAATTCGAACCCACTGACCCGGTGACAGGATTAATGACGTTGTTTATTTAAAACGCCTTTGTGATACGGCACCCTGGTTGTTTAAGGGCATTGAGTATAGAATTAATGTAAGGGTGATCACCCGTGGTTCGTCAGAACTAGTCGAGACGTGTACGTCATGTTTCGTATTTTTTTGCTGTAAACAAAACAACGTTGAAACGACAAAAATCACAACTCACTTTTAGATTGAATATAGATTTTATTTTATCTTTTGTTTTACAGCAATCGGCAAATATTATTAAACCTTCATCTATTGTATAACTTCAATTAAAATTTGAGTACGATAAAGATTAAGATACATATTGTGTTATTAGATAAATACCCACATTATTTCGGCGTAGGTCAATTGATTCGGTTTACAGACGCCAAAATTGTTGCAAAGTGTGAACTTTTATTTATTATTTAGAAAGGTAAGGACGTTTATAAACGTCATCAATTTTAATCAGTATTTAGTAAACATTCCAGCGTATCGGTAAATACGGAACATAATCTCAAATTTATAGTTATATCTAATTTAGAAACAATAAAAACAAGAGAAATGTGAGTATATATGATACTTATATTATCTAACTAAATCGACCTAACAATAACATAAAAAATAATCATAAGTAAATTTGTAAATCCTATTTAATTATATTCTTAATTAACAAGTTTTTTTGTAAGGCTAAACAAAAAAATGTTGTGGTTCCGATTACATGTCTTTAAAATTTAGGGTAGGTCGGTCAGGAATTTTTTTTTTATTGAATTTTTTTTTGGATATTAAATTTTAACCCTTAAAGTGCTGAGTGAATTTCAGCCAGTCTTAAAACTGTGACCATCTTGTGCTGTTGAAAACCTA
>JAULCD010156586.1:0-11015 GCA_032361085.1 Calliostoma canaliculatum
TTTAATCATGTATGGGAAACAGGTGAATTTCCTCCATCGTGGCACAATGCTACTATTGTGCCAATTCCTAAACCTGGTAAGGATCACACTGATTCTTCCAATTATCGCCCTATTGCATTAACAAGTTGCGTTTGCAAAACCATGGAGCGAATGATTAATGATCGACTCGTTTGGTACTTGAAATCCAATCAGTTGTTAACTGACATCCAATGTGGATTCCGTAAACAGCGCAGTACCGTCAGTTATCTCGTTCGCTTAGTATATTTCATCAGAGATGCATTTTTTAATACACAGCATGCTGTGTCTATCTTTTGTTTAAATTATACGATACCACGTGGAAGCATGGCATTTTGAAACATTTGTTTGATTTTGGCTTACGAGGTCCCATGCCTCATTTTATAACAAACTTCTTATATGATCGCACAATTTCAAGTCCGTGTGGTTTCCACCCTTTTTATGACCAGGACATTGGTGTCCTACATGGAAGTATATTATCTATCATGCTATTTAGTATGAAAATCAATAGTCTCGCTAAGGTTCTTAATGATAGTATTGATGGCTCACTTTTTGTTGACAATTTTGGTGTCTTTTGTAGAGGCTAAAATATGTCAACAATTAAAAGGCAATTGCAGCTCTGCCTAAATAAAATCCATAAGTGGTCGTTGCAAAATGGCTATAAATTTTCACTTTCTAAAACGCAATGTGTGCACTTTTGCAACAAACGTAAATTACATAAAGATCCACTACTTTTTTTAGATAAAACACCACTTAAAGTTGTCCCTGAGGCCAAGTTTATCGGCATTATTTTCGACAGCAAGCTGTCATTCATCCCTCACCTTAAAAATCTAAAAGTAAAATGCCTTAAGGCATTAGACCTGCTGAAGAGTGTTGCTAATTCTAAATGGGGTGGGGATGAAGAAACCCTTCTTCATCTCTACAGATCTCTCATCCGCTCAAAACTACATTATGGGTCCATCATTTATGGATCCGCCCGCCCCTCTTATATTAAAATGTTGGATACAATCCACCACCAAAGTCTCAGGCTTTGTCTTAGGGCCTTCAGAACATCTCCTCTTGAAAGTTCTCTTGCAGATCGGCGCATCAAGCTAGCATTACAGTACATAACTAAACTTAAATCGAATCATTCTAATCCCGCTTACAACTGTGTATTCAACACTCCATATTAACAGTTGTATTCCTATAAACCTAATGCAATCCCTCTACTCGGTATCCGTATGCTACAACACATTGATGATGCGGATATCGACCTTTTATTCATTGCAAAACACATTTTGCTAATCATTCCACCATGACAATTGGTTAAGTCTACAGTTAATTTACAATTAACTAAACATTAAAAAAGCAGATACAAACGATCTTGTATTTTAACAGGAATTTAAAGAAATTCGTGATCAGTTTGCTGATCACAGGGCCATATTTACTGATGGGTCTAAAGATGGTCTAACAGTGGCAGCTGCAACTGTCAGTCCATCTAAGACTATAGCTTTCAGTCTGCATGATGGCAGCTTCATATTTACTTCATTTTCATTTTGTCTTGTTCGCCTAGCACCTCGGCATAAAGTTATTATCCCTAATCTTAAAACCAAAATCAAGGAGTGATACAAAGTTGACATTTTATTCATGTCTTAAATTGTCAACAATAGCACACTTTTAAATGTTTATTAGTCTTGGCATTATTCAATCAAATGATGTCACATGTATCTAGCACTATGATTTCACTTTGGACCGTTGTTTCCATTTGTTTACTCCCCTGTAACCAAGCTGATACCAACTTCTTGTCTCAATATGTCATTGTCAATAAGTTTACCCTCGTATATAAAATCACAGTTCAGCAGTGCACACATTTTTACTTTCATATGTTTTGTATCAATTATCGTCAGTGGTAACAAATTGACAACATTCAAATACTTATTGTGACGGGCACAATTAACGGTCATCGGCAAGTGCGATTTAATATTTGGTGTGTGGTGCTGTGGATTTGTTTACCCGTTTGCTGATCGACTTGCTGATAACTTTATTATCAGTTACGACTCATTTTAGACCAACATTTTTAATATATATTGGTGTAATATATTATTAATATATCAATTAATTATATTTGACCTACAGTTGTTTGACAGTATCGGCATTCTTTCAAGTTTAGTTAGACTTCAATTTCAAATCATGTTATGCTATAACGTAACTTGCATGTTATTTTAAAAAAAACATATTTTTTAAATAATCAGAAAAACAATAATCCAACACTTTTCAAAAAGGGTTTAATCCTACACCGCTTGTAACAAATGTATTGTAATATTTGACTCATCGCATAATAACACCCTTAAAATTACATCTCACTCACAACATAACAACGAATTAATAAACAAATTAATATTAATTACAACTGATAAAATTATCCTCAATTCCTAAAATTTACAAAAACTAGACTTTTATCATCTAAGTGGTTAACTAAGTGGATTTACAACCGGCCCTGGGGACTTCCTATCCCTAATTTTTCCATTCCTTTGTGGTTTTATCTGTAAAATTTAAACACATTAACTAAAAAGGTAAACTTTTTAAAACCGGAATTTCAATTGACTCGAGTTAACTTTAGGCACATGGAATATTCCAATTCTATGCTAAAGACAATGGTTGCCCAATCCATATTGATAAAATTGTGACCGTGACCGTGACAAAAAGTAAACTGTAACGTCATTATATACGGTCATTAAACACTTGTGTGGCACGTTAATATTGTTTGAGCCAACCGTGCAGCTGATTTTCCATATTCTGTGGTTAACGGACTGTCTTAATCCTGGTCTCTTGTAGTCTTAGATGTGTTTATTCCTTTTAAATATTTAAATGATTATTTAATATTGACAATATAAACAAACATCAAACATAAATGAACTATTAAACGTAACCTCTTTCTTAACCTAATTGTATCCAATGTTAATTAATGCTATAATAACAATTTAATTCGCGAAATGGATGTCTGAAAAATATGTTTGTTGATTTTACAAACTAATGTACCGTCAACTAGATTAATTACGTGAATTTATAAAAAAAAAATTAACTCTATAATTATCAAACGGCTTTGTTCGGAAGTTGTGGTCATTCTAACTCCTGAACAAAGTTTGTGTTAAGATCGTACAGTTTTGGCATTTACCTGCCGCTCATTCCACAAACATCTTGCGCTATCTTTACGAGATCATTAAGAAAGCTTTGTGGAACAGGATCCGTTCCAGCTCTATTCAGTTGGTTAATTATAGCCAATATAGGAGGAAGGAGTTCATATTGTTTAATGTGCCTTTGGGTAGTAGTACACCTACTAATTGCAAAACTTGTAGAAGTATGTCATGGTCATGAGTAACTGTACACTAACATTGTGATCATGATCATGGCCTTTAGAAAATATTGACAAATATTGTATTCAGTGTTGTGTACATGACAGTTAGTACCAGTAGATCAATACAATCTCACTTCTTATAAGTCCTGATTTAATACAAACTGAATATGACAAAATTAATGGAGGGTCAACTTGCACGTCAGTGACGTTTTGATATAGATTGTTTTGCCGTCTTAGCTTGAAAACGGTATACGAATTTATACCGAAACGTCACTACTGTGCAATAAAGAAGTTGGCCATCCACAAAGTTTGTCACTCTCTGTACTAACAACTTCTAAAATGCCTCTCAAACAATTCAAACACATGGTTTTTATGTCTGCATGACCTGGATGTCAAGTCATTTTACAACTTTCGCTAATATATTAGTGGGATCATAACTTAACGTTGACATTTATTCACATAGTCAACACTCACTAACAATCTGCTTTGCGGGTATACATAGTTGAAGGAATCTAATACATGAGCCACATGTTTCACAACAATTTGGCATAGTAAAATGATTGGGTATTGAAAACTATTCATTGCTTTCTGAATGGTTTTTTTTCTCACACCTCACAAAAACAAGTTCAGTCAACAGCATAATAAGTGCCAAAAAAACTCCAATCCCGGCAGCGTAGAAGGCACTCTGGAGCGCCAGAAGATCCACTCTCTTTGCCTCTTTATCCTTAGCACAATTCCAAATAGACTGACGCTCTGCGTGCCATTGACGAGGTAGTCCGATGTCATTTATTCGCAAAACTCTGAAATGTGAAGATTGAATGACTTCACGAACAAATGTGATATAATGTAAGAGTTGCACGAATGACGAAAGAAAACACTGGACCAGTGAGTTTGGTGTTCCAATGCAAAAACAATAAATTACGAGTTTGGCGAATAATAAATGTAATAATGTAAATAATTGAAGGTTATGGTAAACCAAACGCAATGTTTCGGTGCTGATTAAAAAACTATCCCCCCAAAAACGTCTAGTCATCAGCAGCAAACTAATGAGTATGTAAATATGTATCAACGGTACTTTAAAGAATGAACAAGTGTTTTGCCAGAAATGCATATTTTCGATACTTTGGCATTTGTCATAAATGCAGACAAATGTTGTTGTGTTTTCAAAAAATGAGTAAGATATTGCGTTACATTTTCGACTTGAATAAATAACAGGCAAATATGTCTACAGATGGGCTCCGTACTTCAAAGCGATCTTAGGCTAAATTGATAGCATGTGCTAGATTATAACATTAGCTTACGATTGTCGTAGGGGAAATGTCGCTTTGGAACCGGTGCCATTTGTCACCAGTTCGAAATCGATCTCTGTTCTGCGACAATCGTGAGCCTATTCTAAGAAACAACCACACAGTATCGTCAACTTTGCCTGAGATCACTTCCAGGAACATGACCCTACTCCGCGTACTCACTGTTTGGAAAACAGCTTGGTGTAAGCACTTTGGTTCTGAAGGCCTATTGCATACAACAGAAAGTCAAATTTGTTATATACAATGTGAAGGTCACAGTCTTCTGTTTTCCACTTTGCCAGGATGTCTTCATCTCCAATATATACGTATTGTCCTGACATAAGTCTCTTCTTGTGTACCTTTGTATTCAAGCTTGTAAAATCAGGGTTTTTCAGTAATCCTTCATAAATCTTTTGATAATCGGTATGACTTGAGTTCTAATTAAAAACAAACAAAACATTTTGGCGGTCAATTATTACATAGTCGACTTGACTAACGAGTTCACTTTAGCAGTTATTTTTAAAAGTCAAAATATGTGAACGTACTAAAGAAAGTAAAAAGTAAATTCACAAACTACTTCAGGTTTTGAACATGCATATTAGTTTCACAAATCAATTATAGTTACCTCAAACAAACTAATAAAAGAGGTGCCACCAGTAGTTCCCCATTTATAGGTGTCCTGCTCCACCATCCCAGCAAAAGTGGTGAAAGGAATCTTGTCTCTCCAGTCTGTGAGGAACGCAATCATGTTCCCACTGTAGATTGCTGCAGAGATGACTGTCAGGAGCCACCAACAGCTCAAGATTGTCCGACCTGACTGGGTGTTGGGAAGGTACGCCCCACCTACAAAATGTACAACCAAACCGTTCAATCAAGGTTCTACAATTCTCAAGCCAGTCAAAACATTCAAAATTGTATGTAGTGAAAGGTTAGTTGCAATACACAATGTTACTGTGCATATCAGTATGATAAGTGGTGTTCAGTGCTGTGACCGTTTTTCAAATAGCATTCACATATTCACAGATAATGATTTTTTATAAAGTCGTTTGTATGGCTGATGGTACAGAATTCGTTCTGCATACAACTGTCATATATTCCCTTTATAATTATGTCTGGCAAAAATTGTGAAAGAATAAATATGTAGCCTAAGGCTATTCTCAAGGTTTGATGTCCTACGTTCGTACCATTTGCTGTCAGAGCCCCGAAGTGATACAAGAGAATGTTCCTGTATCTTTTTCGTCTTGCAGACGGTCGGTTGTCCGTCCATGTGTTCATGGGGTTAACTTCCTCCAACACAAAGAGAAGTACAGTGGAGAAGATAAGTGAGAAGAGGATACAGAGATGGACCTCCAAGCGGAACGGGGCGACCAGAGTCAGCCATTTGGTGGCGTTAGGGTCGGGTTTCTTAAATATTATGCCTGTTCGAGCAAAGAAATAGGGAGTTGTAAAGTCTATGACCTGTTCCCTGGTCTTTGTTATGGAAATTGGCGCCGCGACAAGATCTACTTTCTGAAAATAAAAAGAGAAATAATTATTTGCAAATGTAAAACCCTAGTCAAGATAAAAGTTTCAACTTTTTTTATTAGTTTTACTCAGACCTATGTTCAGCGTATAATAGAAAACGGTTTACTTTGTATGCCAACTGTCCAATCAATCCAGTCCACTTCCCATCAAGGACACGCCCCCATTCCTGGTCTTCCGGCTCCACAATCTTGAAGCTGATAGTTAAAATAGCCAAACATAAACAACGACAATTTCCCTATCACTCATGTTTTCATAAACCGACCCACCCTACCGTTCTTTTATTTTGTAAACTTAACATTTTGGCCACATATACGCATTTGTCACCTTAACTCCCTAACTTCTTATGTTTTTAGTTTTTTAGTTTCCTTTCAACAATACATTTTACCACATGATCATTATTTTGTTACACAATTTAGCTAATACGACTGTTGTAAGGTAATCGGGTATGGCAATTTTTAGACTTAGTGAGGCAGTTAAATTATCTAGAAATGCGTCCAACCAACAGCATAAACTCTTTTAATGCCCTTGGTAATCATAAGATAGGACTTCCTCGTCTACTGTTGTAAGCCTATTAACAACTCCGAAAAAGCCCACTGTGTAAATGCCAATGTGTTATACAACTATTTAATACAACAGATTATGCGGTGTCTTTTAAAACACTTTGAGTGGATATGTGTTTCATACAAACCTGAAGTTCAGCAGGTGTGCTAGCTCCTGGAGCATTAGTATAGAGACGCCAGTGTACGAGGTTGAACCATTGAGGGTCTGCTTCACCACGTATGGATACCACTAGGAGGGAAGCGGATACGACATTATGAATGGGTAGGACAGGATAATTATGTGTGGCTATCACGAGAAGAAGCAAAACATTAGACAGCGAGCAGACCTGATATTTCATCATTATGTATTGTCACAACCAGGAGTGAAGCTTAACACAAGATTACAAGTCCAGGTCGCGTTCCGCTAAACAATCTTACGGAAAGTTGATCTTACTGCTATTGCTTCACATAAAAAGGCCGGTTCCAAATCAATTTCTGCGCTACTACATCCGTAAGCCAACGATATCCAACAACTTGACAGGACATTGTCTCAAAACTTACGACCATCTAAACTCTAATTTTTAAAATATGAAAAAGTTAATTATTTCAGTAGTGCATACTTTATCAAATTTACAAAACCCAACACAGTTTTACAATGTTCAAAACTAATTAAACGTTCATGCTTCCACATGTTCATGTTTTCACACACACGCAAGCACACACACATACATACACACACACAACATATTCCCCGAATGTTTGATTAAATTGCATTCTTTAATAATGGCAAGGAATGTAATGGTTTTTCGAGTATGTTGTAGAGCGTGTTTTGCAAAGCTTGGTGACCGCACATGCTCCGTGAATCCTGGAATTATAATCCATAAATATTGGTATCGTGGCCAAAAGTCTTCTCAAAGATCTTGTGTTGATACCGAAAACTATCCAGGTTACCAAATGCATTAATAAAATCTCAAAAATGCATCCCTACACCATGCTTGGTCCGTCTCTTAAGGCAACTATCTTCTGGAAATTGTTGGAAACCATGGCTGTCTTCTTTTGTCTTCCGGCACGTGTACCACCACCCAAAGAAACGGCTCTCTGGGGGAAAGAGAACCCTCTGCCATGAGCCATTGAACCAACAAACACTTAGTTATAACAGGCACATTGGCTGATTTGTGAGCTGGAGACTGTTTTATACACATGTTGACTCTTCTGGCCCTGTATTTTGCTGATTTCAGGAGGTTTAGCAGAGAAGGACGTTCTAGAGTAACCACTGTTGCCTTAACGATATGCGTGAGTCCCACAAACAACATCTAATATGTATGAGAAAATCTCTATCCGTTCTTATTGTTGTGTAAATGGCTCTAACTTCTCACTCACTCACTCTTGTTGTTGTCTTACCACGTCTGTCAAGTTTTGAAATTGTTTAAACATCATTAATAGCCCTGAATTCTTTTACGAGTCTGGAATTCTAATGAATGAATTGCACCTAACTATATGCTATATTTAGGATTACACTTTCTGAAAAGTGAATATTCTATTACTACGTTATTGAGTCCTGAGTGAAAGAATATTTAATTTTTTAGATAATGAATTCCAAAATAAAACATAATTGTGTTTGTCACTGTCTAAATGGCATACACTTTTATTGCACCCAGGTTGATGTCTAATTTTACTCACAACTTGTTATCGCAATTATGTTACTTTAATGATGTTTTTACAAAAATGCTCTGTTTTCTTAATCCACCGTATATAACTTTATGGATTAGTTGTTGCTTAATTAACAACCATTTGGCTCTTTTGTATCTATTACAAAGATAATGTGCATGTACGACGTTCTTTGAAACTGTATTTAGTATTTATGAAACTAGCATATGGGCGGAGATGTTTTACTACATCCTAGATTCACGACGATTGTGTTAAACGGAAACCTGATATTACAAATCTTACTTCCAGTGTGCCAACAAGTAGAGTCGTGTTGTTGAATCCATACTTGGTTGCTGGAAACATCTCCTCCGTCACTGCAACTTTGCCTGTTTGACTGATGTGACCAATGGGACGCATACTTCTGTTGTTTTGTAACATGTCCAGTTTATGTAGATTAACACTAACTGTTGAATTACGAGCTTCAGTAATCTGTCGGCAAGACAAAGACATTTATTTCATACGTTTAACGATCTAAGGATAAATGTACCTTTTTGTAATTTTCTAGTGACCATGCAAAACCATTTGTAAAATAATAAATATGGATGACCACCATAATGAAATTCACACTTCAGCTGTTTATGTTAAACTAAGGGAGTTTTTCCTTTTCCCGTTCAATACACACGGTTCAATGATAATACTATTATTGAAATGTATCTGTGCTCAACGCACTTGAGGTCACGTTTATAACCTAGTCATAAGATCCAAGTTTCATTCAGTGTGAATTTCGGCTTCAACAGGAGTCTACAACTTTAGCTGCCAGTTGGGCACTAGAACATTACAAACACATCACACACGTCTTCTATACCAGGTACCCAGTTACACTTGCCAAATATGACACCACAAGCTTTTCAATTTTTGTCTCAATGTGGGACTGGGTAAATACCCTAAATACTCTCAGCAAGCCAAAATGTTAAAGGAACAGCGACCCTCTCGACTGGCTTGACTCTCAAGCAGACACAATTTAAATCCCGAACGTCACATGCTTGTAATCATCGCATTATGCAATTGTGAGTAAACTTCATGACATTTAAAGTTCGGTCACATGCGTGTACTACATGTAATGATATGTAAATTAACTTAGGTTTGAATACAACTTTTTATGTTATATTAGGATCACACTAATAGTGTAATCCTAATATAACATAAAAAGTTGTGTTTGTCACTATCTAAATTGCATAAAAAGTCATGGGTTTTAATAGTTTAAATATGTGAATAAAGACATTAAATAGTTGTAAAATATGTGTTTAAATGTACATGAAATATTGCTGTAACAGTGAGGAACAAATAATGATATCTGTGGTATACATAGTATTGTTTAGCAAAAAGTAATACAACAACAAAGGGAGCACCCTCAGAATTCTCCACCACTAATCTATTAACATTACATAACAAACCTTTAACAATTTATTAACCCTAAACAAGTCACGAGAATGAGGCCTATGGGTTACAGTTAGTACAATATATAAAAATATAGCCATGGACATCTGCTTTCACGTGTTATTATGTCGTGGGAAATTCTAAAGACAGGCCACATATATACATTACACTGTAAAAGGTTTATTACCTCATATAAGAATTTTAATATCCTCTCATGGGATTTCCTTAAATGTTCCACGTCCAACAGGCGTTGCAAATCCTCCAAATCCTAATTAAATACACAAGCACTTTACAGTCAGTGTTTTAAAAATATATTTATCGACCTTATTCAAAAACACAAAACAGATTAAACATTTTTGAAATATCTTTAAATTAAAATGAAACACTACGAATGTAAGTCTGTACTAATGGTACTAATTCTAGCAAGTTTAGTTAACACAGCATAACATCATTTCGTGTTTTTAGATTTACATCACATTAGCATTTAATAATCTTATTGGTCTATAATCATGACATCACTAGATATAAATAACTTCTGACCTTGGCCCGGTTCTTCAACGCGGTGTTAGGCTAATTCGATCGTAAGTGCTAAAATATAACATTTGCTTGCAACTGTCGTAGCGCAGAGATCGCTTTGGAACCGGTGCCATCCAGCACCGGTTCCAAATCGATTTCCGCACTATGACAGTCGTAAGCCTATGCTAAGAAACTCATAGAACATTGTTTCAAAAATCACTTACGATCAACTTAGCCTAAGATTGCTCTGAGGAACGGGCCATAGGTTTAAGTAATGTCTCTTAACGTCATAAAAAAGTAGCTACAATAACTTTATGATCAGTACCCATTAAGGGAATAGGTTGAGTTTGATTTACAAATGTCCAAGTTGATGTTAACTGTGGACATGCCAAAAAAAACGTTGATGATGAGTTTGGAATTTATGAACCGAACATATCTGCCGAATGCTATTTAGTTTAGGGGGTTGTAGCGTTAGGACGACTTTGACGAACGGCATTCCGGTATTTCCACTAAAGTCTGATAACTATTACCATTACTGACAAAACGTCTTTCATGCTGTTTACCTAATAAGAATTTAAATGTTTCTATCTGAAATTGTCCAATAGCAATTTACAATTTCTCACTAGATTGATGAATACAAATATACACAAAGAACTTAGTTAAGCACCCCCTACTTCATTTGTGGATTTTTCAGTCGCTGTTTATGAGTTTGAAAGT
>JAULCD010156807.1:0-11013 GCA_032361085.1 Calliostoma canaliculatum
AAAACTGCTAAGTATCGAAAAATATCTTTCAGTGAAACTTTACAGATGTATTAAACAGATGTTCTAGTTGTTACTTTAGTAATTTTGTGAGTTTTTTTTTTATTTCTATGAAGACAGTCTCAGACCTTTCTAAAACTTTGTGGGAACCGGGGGGATAGGTCATCTTCTGATGAATCTTGTTCATTTTGAGAAACAAGTGGAAGTTTTACTGGCCATATTGAGTGAATAAGTGTAAGCTTTTTATCGTTTATCACCAGCTTACTGATCCCAATTCCAGTGTTAGAACAATTGATAAAACAAGGCAACTTTATTTCCTGTACACTTTATTTCCATATTCACCCTAACATAGTCAAACTACCAGAGGATCAACGAAAGTTCACTACAGAATCCTAACAGATTTACAATTCTCAAGTGCATTACTCAAAGGTTCAACTTCTATAGGAATAGTGAGACCAGGCACGAAGTAAGGCGGGTGGGAGCAGACGACATCAAGCGGCCTCAGGTACCGGGCCCCCGCTGACTTCCAGTCTCACAATATGTCGCAACACGCGACAATTATCTATTGGAAACAGTGAATTACTCTGCCATAGCAACCTCATATCTCAAATCAGAATGCAAATTAAGCTTATCTCTTTATAAATATAACCTGTCAATACTAAACTTATCTTTCTATAATTATACACAAATATTCATTCACAAAAATACCTAACTTCAATAAAATATCACTTGAGTCATGAGTCTCGTCGTGGTTTCTATTGTACAAAAGCACGCTCCGAATTAGCGCTACAAATCTCACACGCGGCAATACATGCCACTATTTATTCAAACATTAACAGCGCGAAACGCTCCGAAGTGACCACAACAATGTCAAACACATGTTATACATAGTTCAAATATCTTATACACTGTACCGTGAAACCCTGAAGAGACTCATATCAAAACATAATATAACTCTACACATTTCTGACAACTAAATGACTGACACCCATTACCTGAAGAATACGCGCAAAATTGTCACCGTGTCGCTAACAAGAAAAACATGGCGGGCGTGACCCCTTCGAATCCTCCGGCTTCACTGAACACGTGTGTGCCGAGGGAGCGTCACCTTATATAACCCTCACCCCATACCCACAATTCCCGGGTTTCGGTTATTCTTAAAACTGAATCCAGACGAAACGAAACACTGCCGTAACTTATTTTCAGTCCTGTTACCCAAAATAAATATATGTACAACCGGACGATCACCTGTTCAAGGCTACCTCCTGGATCCTATATTTCTTTTATATATATTAGGCCTACGTCACCTTCCATATTTTTATACATATATTCATTGATACGGATCCCACGTGTCCCTATAGTGACAGGCTCTCCATTCGTTTGTTTTATGTGCATATGTACTATAACCTCTCAATCTAGAATGAACAATTCGTTACATAAGTAGCATGGTCAATGAGTTTGAAAAAACAATCACGGATCTCTTGACATGGCAACCACTGATTTGTGAACAATTCATGATGCATCACTGGTTGTCTCGGCATTTGAAGCAGTCAACAATCTTGACTTATCTGGCAGCTATGGCTTCAGTAGTGCCATCTCCTACGGGCGACAAATTCATGAACCCGCAAAGTTTCAAAAGATTATACGCGCCTTCATAGTGAAAGATCGGTCTTGTAAATTTTTACCACCGCCCTAGGGTCATTCTGCGCAACATGTCTATATATAGCGAGGCTTATGAGTCTCTAAATGAGGTCTGTTGTCTCAGAAGTCCATGCCATCGATGTTGGTCATCTTATGTTTGATCAGTGTGATTATGGCAAGGTTCATCTTTGCCTGTGATGAGATTTTAGCCAAAAATCAGCTTCCAGGCCAGGATACCAGAATGTTCCATATCTCTCCCTAGTCTGCCATTGTAGTTTAGGCCCACAAGATCATGCTGATCTATTCCTGTGTCTAGTCCGTATGCTTCATATTTATCTGCAACGATCTGAACAGCGGCGGAAACACTTTTGTCGTTTGTTCATAAAGCTCTGAATGATTTTGAAGACAGAAATAACCCGGAACACAACTGGTTGAGAGCGGTAATCCTCAGAGCGTACGAAGCACAATAACTATAGCACATCCCACTTCTTTACACCCGCTTGAATTTCAAGCAATAGCTTCAACCCTAGCTCTACATAGTAACTGCTTGTTACGAGCTATTATGGAGGGATGTTTTTGAAAATCCATTTCAGTCTTCCCGTCACATTATCTGAGAGACTTGTCGACAGAAGATGCCGAAGGGCTGAAGCAGTTTGGTCTGCTTGTGGTGGCTCAAAAAGTCTCAAAAGTTGGACATTGACTTTGAGTTTAGTACATTCTTCGTGACATAAATTATTGAAAATAAAAAATCTTGTGAATGTGTGTATTGTTTTGCTTACAGTACTTAAGGATTTTATTTTGGTTATTTGGTGCATGCAACGTTTTCTCATTATTATTTCGTACTGTATGTACAATTAGTTACTTAATGTAAGTTCTGCGAGTTGCTCCGTAGCTATTTTGTGCGTGGATCACACTTCGATTGCATTTCAACTGACATTGTTAGCTTGCTCTGTCATATCAATAATTAGTTGTGAATCGATTAGCATACCTATGCTGTGCCCGCATGATAAACCAGTGTTGTTTTGTTTGTGCAGGTGGTCGAATGTTCTATTGTCACTTACATGGGTGTGGAATTGGTACTTTCAATGTGGAGAGCAATGCTTTCCTAGTTATTTCCTTGCCTGCCTTTCGATGTTTCCTTTGAATTCTACCCATTTGTATAACTGAAAACAGACTAAAACATGAGTTTTTCAGAATAAAAACATTGTTTTAATAAATTTTATTTAATTAATGTTTTACGGCATACATTCCCCCCCGCCATCCCCACAGTAAAGTAGTTCATTTGCAGGAGACAGGTCACTTGCTTCAGGTCTTCTTTCCGGTCTTCATTCCAGTTCAAAACATTTAGTTCTTTCAAAACAGCTGTGAATTTTGTTATTCCTGCCATTTAGCCATAGATATTTTTACAAAACATTAATTAATTGTATTGCCATAAGTAATTTACTTCATTCTGGTTGTTAGATTTTGTCTTAAATATAAGTAAATCTTGAGCACATCTGTTTTAATTTGAAACGAGAATGTTAAAAATGCTTTATTTTCATTTTCGTTTATTGTGCCTAAACTAGCATATGCCCACCAATACATTTATATGCAGGGATACACTGACATACTTACAGTTTAAAATTTGTTATATTTTCAACAAAAAATACACCAATATATTGCAATATCGATGGTGTTAGATATAGTCACTTTAATGAATTTCTTTCTGTAGTTACAACATTAAACACAAAGGTGTCCAATAATTAACAGAGGCAAGATGCACATGCTTTGAAACAAAAACGAAATGTTCGTGCACTCAAACAAGATACACATGTCTTGACGCTGCTGCATGCTTGTACCAGTTTAAAGACATCAATATACAGCAGAGAAACTACTGGAGTCCTGATTTTAGGTTTAGGTATAAGTACAATAAAGCCCGAAAACCATCCAATAGTTAAGATTCTTAATAGGCATTTAGAAGTGTAAAGCATATGTCTATTGAACTTTATGGATGTCAACTTCTTAGTTTAGCATAAGCACAACATTTCGGAGTATATTCTTACTTTTTCATCATGGAAATGGTTGGAACTGGTATGTAGATCTATGTATATATACAACATGCATAGTAAACATTTAGAAAATGCCTCAATTAGTTGCGCACATGATTGAGTCCTCAGCTTAAAGGCCTCAGACTCAATTACATGCGAGGGCTTTCGGAATTCATTGCATATTTGTTGTTAAAAATTTGAAAATATTTACATACTGTACAACTGCAATTGTATTTTGAAATATATTATAGTTTGTGAGTCCTCTTACTGCAATGTCCTCTAATCAGTTACTTATATGAAAAGGCCTTACTACCTTCAGCTTTTTACAGGAGCTATCTTATTATTATGTCACAGTGGATGATACATGAACTTTGTGTGAATGAGTTTCTTTGTTTGTGTTTGAGTGTGAATGACTTTTGTCTTTGTTTTAAAAAAAACGCAATTTCCTCCAAATACTTGTACTTCTTTTTGCAATGAATCACGTTACCCTGAATGTGATTTTAATGAATTGTAACAGGCATGTCACTGAAATGAAATAACAATTTTCAAAAAAGTAATATATTGCCTGATTATAATGGCATCTGTGTATGATATGATTCAGAACCTGGAGTATGCCCGTGACCTGCTGCTGGGGAACCCTAACTGGCAGAACTTGTCCCACATGCCAGGTCCTGGACTGTTCGCAGAGCGCAAATCCAACAACCTGTTCCAGGGGATATGGAAGATACCAATTGAGGAGATTGACCGTTCGGGCAGCTTTGCAACCCACATTCTGCGCAGTGTTCGGCTGCTGCTCCAGGTGCTCAAAGAGCAAGCAGATATTGCAATGTTGCTGAATGTGCACCAGTGGCTCAACCGCTCTCCAGATGCTGGAAAGTAGGTTACCTTGCTTTACTGTAGTTACTTTAAACACTCAGACACAGTGTTCCTGTTTGATTTTTATCAGCACAATGCCCATAAGTTTCTCCAACTTGTTTCAATAAAATCTTCACGCGACAGTTACATGGACTGTGACATCAAAATATTTTATCGAAAGCTTGTTTTAATTCTGAACAAATAAAAATTACTGGAGTAAAAAAATGTTTGAAAAGTAATTGTGGAACCTGTCCACACATACAGGAAGGTAACTCAGTAAGTTTTAAAAACCAGGGAATATTTGTTGTTCGATACAATCTGGACTGTTCAGCGAAAAACGTTCTGTACATAATAACATGTATGGGCTGTAAAGAACAGTTACTATCGGACAGACAGAATGTTCACGAGCTAGAGTTCGAGTGCATAAGCAGCAAATAAAACATCACGAGTGGAGGTGTATACCTTTAAGTACACACCTGGACACATGTGCAAGTTAAAGAGAGCTCTAAAAGAAAAATAAATTTTTTGAGTAAAATTAATTGAGTAAACTTAGCCTCATCTATACGAAATGCTGATGTTCCTAATTTTCGGCAGGGGGAAAGGAGACAATCTAGGATTGCCAAATAAATAAAAAATTAACATACAAAGTACCTTTGTTGTCATTGTTACCAACAGAGAAACCAGGTCACACACGGACTCAGCAAAGCTAGGTGGCCTGTCTCTGTAACACAGACGAGGTAGGCATTATTTATAACAGTAAATTAACCAGTTTTTAGCCCTACACCAATTAAAAAACTACCACCTAAAAACTAGAGGTCTCAGGGGGAGGTGGCGGGTTAAATCGCATAGTTAAGGCTAAGTATAAATTATAATTCTACTAAAAAAAATCATATTTATTACTTATGCCTCATCTACCGTATATTACTAGGTATAAGCCGAGAATTTGGTCCCCAAAAATAAGGGGTCAAGGCAGAGGTTCGACCAATACATCAGTAACAGATCTCAAGAGAACCGCCCACTGGAAGTGCGTCCCTCGGTAGAAAAATCTGAGGAATATCTGATGACTGGGGTGTATCGGGACGTGCAGGTAAGCATCCTGCAATTCCACTGATACCATGTTATCCTCTGGCCTGACCATAGTCCGTTGGACAGGCAGTGTCAGCATGCGAAAGTGCGGGGGCACCCAGAGGAAACGCTCGTTGAACACCTTCATATTGTAAATGAGCTGTTTCTTGTGTGAGTTCTTCTTCGGTACTGGGAAGATCGGGGAGTAAAAGCTTTGTAAACCCGAATCTTGTACCTTGTGTACTGCCCCCTTCTGCAGTAAGGTCTCTATCGCCAGATCCAAATCTGGAAATGGAGGAACTATTGTGTGTGGTGTGCTTGTTAGTGGTGGACAACCCTTCAAGCGCAACAGAAAACCCTTGCTTGCGACCTGGTGAACGAAGGAGTCAGCCAAGAGAGCCTAGTTCTCAGATAACAGGAGTAACCTGCCGCCCATCGGACTGTGTTCATGTATGTAACACTGTGTTCATGTACGTAAGTTTCTTATCGTCTATCTTGTACGTTGATTCTCGGTCATAAGACGTAAAGTCTTCTAGAGTGGGTGACTCTATCGTTTAATTGACCCCGTGAATAGAGAAATGATTCCTGACTGCTAAGCGGGGTAAAACAGCTGTCTTAGCTGAAGCATCCTGAAAAGCTTAATCAAGTTTATGAGCGTGCTCCTGAACATCCCAAGATGAAGGAGCGTCACCCAATCCCCATCGATTACCACACTAAACAAATCGATTGTGTCCAGGGCATTGATAGGAAGGATTGAGGCTATGGCACGTAGGACCTCACCTTCCTTAGCCAAATCAATATCATCATCCTCACACGAAGGAGAACTCCCATCCGACACCATAATGTTAGAACTTACCTGTGGTACCAGCTAGTGCGGTGCTAGCGTTGTCCCAGGGTTACCTGGTACCGCTGCAGCAGGAACTGGGCGACGGTGGAACGCAGCCAAAGCCGGAGGCTGACCACCATGACTGATGTGAGTAGCGTTATTTACCTGTGGCAGGTATGACGTAAACCCTGTGGGTTGCGTGTCACTGTGTACCAACGCAGTCGGTGGTATTGACTGATTAACCCTCGTACCCTGTGGGTGGAACGCAGCTAACTGTGGTGTATGCTGACCAACCCCTTGTGTGTAAACAGCCTGCGACAGGAGAGGGTACGCTGTCGTAACCTGTCTGGTGGATACAGGCGCCTGCGTCGTAGTGTAGGTGTACGTACGACTCGTATGTACAACGTTTGCACTTGGATCGTTTGACAAGATCCATTGCCGAAGCACCAAACTGCTATGAATGTGCTTAGGCTGCGGCCTAGTTCCGTGTCTGTGCGATCCCAAATTAGATTGCGCACACCCTAGGCTCGCTGGCATAGGCGTGGAAGCGTACCTCGGTGGAGGGGGTAGCTTGGGAATAAAAGCTTGTGTACTAGACTGGCGACTTACACGTTCACCTTTGATCCAATGTGAGATCTTGCTTACCTAGGAGGCCAATAAAGAAATTATCTGTAGATAATTCACAATGTCAGTGACCTGACCCCCTAATGGTGCCGCTTGAGTCGGGCAGTAGGAGGTGGGGTCTGAATTATCAGTCTTATCTAAAGACTGAAAACCTGAGGCTTCAAATTCTAAACTTTCAATATCTATCTTACTAGGCATACTTACCGCCACCGGAGATGTTTGAAATGGTGCCTGAGTTTCATTGTTTGAAACATGACTTTTTCGCTGAAACAGAGGGAGAATTATTGGATAAACATTTTGCCGACTTTCTAGCTTGTTGTTTTACATGTTGATTAACTGCAACAGCGTACGCGTGAAAATTGCTAACAGAAATATTAGCACATTCTGAACAGTGAGAATCTAAAGTGCAATGTTTGTCACTACAATCCGGACATAACAAATGTGGGTCATGTGCAGAAAAACGTAACTTGCAACTATTACAGACCCTGGGTTCAGTTGCTGACGACATGATAATTTAGTAATACATTTCATATTATCAAACAACACGTAGAAAAAAACCATATAAAAGTGAAAACAGACGTCCTACTTGGTCGGCGGCTGAGGAACATAGTGAAGAGAGACAGGCCACCTGGCCTTGCCGAGTTCACGTGCGTGACCTGGTTTTTCGGGCAGTAACCATGACAACAAAGGTACTTTGTATGTTCAATTTTTATTCCAGTCGCAATCCTAGATTGTCTCCTTTCCCTGCCGTAAATTAGGAACATCAGTATTTCTTTTAGATGAGGCATAAGTAATAAATTTATTTTATTAGCAAATACAAGCCAGCACTAAATAGATAGCCGCTGCAATATAATCAGTCAATTATATGTCAAACCTTCTACTGGAAGGCCATGACATTGGGTTTCCCTATATTATGACGTCACAGTCCATGTAATTGTCGCGTGACGTCATGATCTGTACACTCATCCTCCCTGAAGATTTTATTGAAACTAGTTGGAGAAACTCATGGGCATTGTATTTTATTTATAATTTACAAATATGTGTACCTGTACACCCGTATTATAATTTTTTGTAACATATATTTATATATATACCAACCACTGAATCATTACATTTGTCCTATTGGTTAGAACAAGTACAAAATAAATTTTAATTGCCCTCATCGATAGTTTGCTTTACTCCTGTATGAACCAGTACTTATAAATGATCGTTAGCATGTGCTGTTGATGAGAGCACCAGATAACATGTCTAAATTTTATTACAAGCGTCATCTTATCATTCCCAATAATCTCAGTATGATTGAACCGGTAAAGTCTCAATGAATATTGTAGTTAGGATGGTCTTTCATGTGGTCAGAGATAGCGGTTTTGTGTCTTTGTTTCTGAATAGAATGTTTGTGTTCTTTTATTCTTATTGGTATTGGCCTTGATCCTAACCACAACACTTTCATGAAATATTCAGATGAAGAAATTGACAAACAATTCTTGAGAAAATGCAAAATTTTCCCCCATTATTTCTTTCTTCTACAGCAAATTTAAAATATAGATAAATTGAAGCAATTCTGGTGTTATCATACTTCCTATGATCAGGAGTAGTGTAAAACAAGGAATGAAAACAAACTATGCAAGAATTTATTTTTGTAATAATTAAAGTGTCCCATAAATGATGGCATGCTCTCATACGATACAAACACACTAAGAGTTCTTAACCTTACTTTCTGTGTTGGAGTTTCCTAGACTATTTAAAGAATGGTATGGGTATATTTATCCCGCACAGATAGGTCAGTAAACTTTGTTTGCTTCAGATTCCAGTATGCAATTATTTCTTATTTAATACTAATGCTTAATGTCAAAAGATTGGACTCGTAAATTTTTCAGTTTTTGAGACACAACATTTAGCATCTTGTGAACATTTTATTTCACGGATTGCTTATGAAAATCTAATATGATGACAAGTTTCTGACAAATTCGTCAAAATAATGACAATCTGTCTGTTATTCCATGTAGAAATACTGTGGAGAAAGGCTGATTTTGCACAGTTTCATATCAGACAAACCCCTACAATCCATCTATCAGGGTTTTTTTGTCATACCATCCTCTATTCATAAAAAAAATTAAATATTTAGTTCATACGTTAAAGTTAAAAAAAACGCTCTTTCAATGACTGAAGACATCAATTGGGCCACATTATTGAGAATGAGTCTTCAATAAGTCTGAGAAATTTGGATGGCGATGGGTCAAGGTCTGGTTGAGTCTGCTGTGGAATCCCCCCCAAGTTGTTGTTGGTGCTGGGTCAGACTGTCAGGGGATGATTCCCAAATTGCATGGAGAATCAGGCGGGTGCTAAGGGGCGATTCAGCTGTTCATGCAGTCTTGAGAAGTCTGAACAATCTTGTGTAAGTTGTTGACTGGAGGTCAGGAAGAATTGCAAACACAAGCGGATAATTTAAAGATTCTGACCTGACGTGAATGATATACACTTGGCTCCAAAGTTCAGGGCAAGAGGTAAATGTTCCGTCCATATTCAGCTGATTGAAGGGCCTAGAGCTGCTTACTTGTTGCAAAGACTATCATCTTGTCATCATCCCCATTACTAAATAGCTGGAAAGGTCTCCCATCAGCTAGCTGTCTCTGTTTCTTAAGTTGCTGATGTAACTTATCTTCATGCTCTCTTATGAAGCATGGTTGTGCTCTGTGACATTCCTAATAAAATCACCCAACGTTGACATTCTTCCTTTGCATTTAGACTTCACACACTTCCAGTGAATGTAAGTTTGTCAGATAACATTCTTTTTGAAGATATAACCGTCTAGTAAGACTTGTGGGGTTCCTTCCTGCAAGGTTATAAACTTTACTTTTCTTATGCCAGCCATTCTGCATATTCCTACTGTAGATTGACATAGTTTATATGCCACAGTTTTAATTAAAATTAATTAAGTGATTATTAATATCAACTTCATTTTTTACTGAAGTTTTTATTAGCTAATTAATTTATGTCTCCACTAAATTAGTAAGCTTGGATGATGTTGCTACTGTATACACATGATACTCTTTTATCTTACTTAGTACCGGCCTCCGTGGTATAGTGGTTAGAGTGTCTGATCAAAAACGAAGTGTGCGGTAGGTTCGTGGTTCGATCCCTGGCCGCGTCAGATCAAAAGACGTTATAAAAGATGCACTCTTGCGATGATTTGTCGTAAAGACTGGTTAGCTTGGAGTCAGTATAATGTGTCTGTATAATGTGGGATATTCATGTAAACTGCGACATGATGTCTCTGTGAGTTAGCACGTTAAAAATTGGTGAAACACTCGATCTGGTACAAGCAGACATACAAAAAGATTCTGGCAGCTCGGCATCACTCCCAGCTACAATAGTGCTGAACTTTCTTCTGTCACTCAAAACCGCTTGACCTCTGACCTTATCACTCGCCTTCGTTCACTTGGAATAGGCAGGGATCTGCACGAAAACGGTATTGGCAAAAATCTTTGAAAATCCTCTGTTTGAATTCCCAGTCTTGTTGGAACAAAGCCACTGACCTTCATGATCTAATTATTGAACATAACGCTGATATTCTAATGTTGACAGAAACATGGTTACGCCCGCAAGGTGATGAAGTTATTATTAGCAACATAACCCCAGCTGGGTACAACTGTCACTCCTTTCCCGTACTGCATCAAGAGGCGGTGGTATCGCCTTTCTTGTGAAATCAAACCTCTCAAAAAGTATTATTTTTACACCATTCCAGTACTCATCATTTGAATGTGTTGAAATCAAACTCCCTGTGACAAACACAACTTTCAAGATAATTTGCATTTATAGGCCTCCAAGTAAAAAGAACAAACTTACTAACTTTGTCTTTTTCAAGGAATTTCCAGAGTTTCTCTCCACTTATGTCACTGCGAGAAATGGGTGCGTTTACGACGCGTAAACTAAGCGGAAACCAAGGCGTTTACGCGTGGTTTCAGCCGCGGAAACTCA
>JAULCD010157028.1:0-11012 GCA_032361085.1 Calliostoma canaliculatum
CAATATCGCCATGTCGTGTTGTGCTATCGCCATGTCGTGTCGTCTTATCGCGGTATCGCCATGTCGCGTTGGTTATAGAACGCGATATTGCTATGGCCCCTTTTGGCCACCATATATAATACTAAAAACTTGAAATATGTTTGAACCAAGCAAAATACTGAGTGAGTTGTTATTTAGCGCCGCTTCGACAATGTTACAGCCATTAGAGGTGATACCAAGCCAAGGGAGAATACATTGTTAGTATCAACGCTATTTGTCGGATTTACAGACCGCAGTAGTAAACAAGCATAAATGAAACATTCCACTCACCATTACATCACAACAGCATGCAGTGATCATTTAACTTGGTAAAAAGTAGGTGGTTTTGCTTTGTTTACCTATGGTGTAAACAACAGCAGGGCTTGCACATTAATTCTTCACTTTGACTTTGAATTATGAGATGTACACCCGGGCTTTGCTGATTCACATTGATGCCGGGTGTTAAACTTCAATGGTTGCTGCACGAACAAACATGGATTCAGAGAAGATTAAGCTACAATGCAAAACGGTAAGCTATGAAATGCAAATGCCACGTAAATTACGGTTTTAAAAACACTAGTTAATCATATAAATTAAACTATAGTCCGCTGTGCATTTATATGTAACGCACGTATACAATAAAATCCGTTCTTTTAGTCTTCTCTTCATTATTATAATTATGAGTCAACGTCTAAAAATCCCTAAAAAATAAATTTATAATTGGCTAATTAGTCAAATTGTGCCTACTGCCATGTTCATTGAGTTACATAATTAACGGTGAAAATTGGTCGGTAAGTACCACAATCAGCACTAACACATGCACTCTATACCAGTTACATGTTAAACCGTCTATTACCTCGCTCCATATTCGGCATAGTAAACACATACCAGCATTTATCATGTATAAATAGCAATACACCACAGTAATGCTTTGTTGGTTTAGCTTCAGTCAATATAACCTTTTGTCGTTTATTGCCCTGTGACAACACACGTTCAAACTTAAAGCGTTGAATTTGGATTAGTTTAAATTTAAACTATGACCAACTTCTACTGTTAAAACCTATCCTGTGATAATTAGTTTAACAGAGCTCCTATGGATAGGTTTCTAACAGAATATTTATATTTTACTGCAGACATGTACAGATATTGCGGTTAGTGCTCTGAAAAATATCTAGGTTATATTTTTAAAAATGACTTCACTGAATAAAATTTTAATCTGAAATGTAAAAGATAAGAAACATATTTAAACACTGAATTAACCAATGGTATTATTCAAGCACGTATTAGCAAAACATAAAGTACTTGGTAACCGGTGAAACAAACAGAACATTATACTCAAAGTAAATAATACCATTTTATACCATTTTATGGTGATATACAAAAATACATTACGTGATATCATTTGTTGAAATTCATTCAGATAATATATCTGAAAATACGAACATATTCGATCAGCTTCAGAACCGAATTTGTTATGTAGGAGGCAGAAAGTGTCTTTTGTAACACATTTTACTGTTGTTGTTGTTGTTGTTGTTGTTGTTGTTGTTGTTGTTGTTGTTGCTGTTTAAGGACATCAATGTAAGTCTACCACTGCAGTAACATCTACATGATAAGCTATGCCACTAGAAAGTGACTACGCAAACAATAAACTGCAAAACAATGAATAAAAAGTCTTTCAAGTGGCCATGTTCAGATTTTGTTAAAACCACTTTTTATTACTTGAACACAGACAGAGTTCAGGTCCCGTTCCATGACGCGTTCTTTTGGCTTTGACATGTTAACCTTCAGTTTAGCGTTCTTGCAGCATTACGTTTTTGGAATGCTATGGCAACTTAACTTTTATTCATAACAAGGGCGCTAAGAAAAAGGTTAATATGTCTGAGCTTGACGAGGAACCCAACTCCTCAAATTGAATGTAGCCAGACAGTGACGTCTTTGTCAGTGTCACAAACACAGATCTCATTCCCTTAACCCTTTAAATGCCAAGCTGAACATTTGTCTGTTGTAATGTCCAAATTCCAATCTGAATGGGCTGTTTAAAACCTATCCTGTAATAATTTGTTTAAAATAGCTCATAAATGAGCTATTTTATACAAATTATCACAGGGTAGGTTTGCAACAGCACAAGGTAGTTACAGCTTTAAGTCGTACTAAAATCACTTTGGCGCTCAAAGGGTTAAGTTATCACGATGACACTTAACGAGTCCGGGTCGGGTCACGATCAAGTCTCGAACACGTAACTTTACGTTAACGTCTTTCTGCGTGTGCACGTGACATCCCCACAATTCACGCAGCATAAACATCTTAACTTGTCCATAATTACCCAATATACTTGTCCTGCACACACCACACTGTCATACTAACTTGTCATTCACACACCACTGTCACAAAACTTGTCCTGCACACACTACTGTCACATAAACTTGTCCTTCACACACCACACTGTCACACAAACTTGTGCTGCACTAACCACACTGTCACACACAAACTTGCCCTGCACACACCCCACTGTCACACACAAACTTGTTCTACACACACCACACTGTCACACACAAATTTGTCCTGCACACACCGACACTGGCACACAAACTTGCCCTGCACACACCACACTGTCACACAAACTTGCTCTGCACACACCTCACTGTCACACACAAACTTGTCCTACACACCACACTGTCACACACAAACTTGTCCTGCACACACCTCACTGTCACACACAAACTTGTCCTACACACCGCACTGTCACACAAACTTGCCCTGCACGCACCACACTGTCACACAAACTTGCCCTGCACACACCACACTGTCACACACAAACTTGCCCTGCACACACCTCACTGTCACACACAAACTTGCCCTGCACACACCTCACTTTCACACACAAACGTGTCCTGCACTAACCACATCGTCAAAAAGCTTGTCCTGCACACACCACGCTGTCACACAAACTTGCCCCTGCACACACCACACCGTCACACAAACCTGTCAAGCATACACCGCACTGTCACACAAACTTGTTCTGCACTGACCACACTGTCACATAAACTTGTCTTGCACATACCACACTGTCACATGAACGTGTCTTGCACTAACTACACTGTCACACAAACTTGCACTGCACTAGCCACACTGTTACATAAACGTGTCTTGCACATACCACACTGTCACACCAAATTCTACTCATAGCGTAATCCTTACCTTCTGTACAACAAGGTCGTAAGATTAATGTTTGCTTAGCAGATAAGTATCATTCCGCAAACCGGGAGTAATTAGGCCTTGATATAGTTTCTAAACCGGTTGTACGCTACCTCCCCTGTCAGACAAAACCTACGTTAACATCCATTACTTCAAATTTAGGCGGAATGAGACTAGTTGTATGAAAACAGTATACGGTGATTGTAATTCATCCCAGCGCAGACGCGCCCCCTGCCCCAGACACTGTTCTATTGCATGGTAATGATGCGAACGGCATTGTGGTTACTGATGTTAGATAGAGGTGTACACTTAGCGCCAGGAATCTGAATTGAGAAAAATGAATCAGGCGAAAAAGCCAGACACTTGCAGTGCGCAGGAAATCACGTTTACAGAGATAAATGGCAAAAACTGTACGAAGAATGCGTCATTAATGATACATGGGATTGCTGTAGTATTTTAAGACATTACTTTCTGACACAGGAAATCACCGTGCTGTAGTTTGCATTTTGAAGTGGCCAATGGATAAAACAATATTTAATTTTAAATGTGTAACTGTGTAAGTTCATTATTCAACTTGGAAGTCGTTATGTCGCCCTGTCTAAGTGATTTGATGAAGAGCCCCACCTTTCTGAAATAACGGTTTATCATGAAACAGCCCGAGCAAACGCCTTGGACAATATGTCAAACCGTAAGGAGATTTACAGACTCATTGAAGCACTCGTAAAATTTCAAATGTGAAATACGCAAAACAATAAGTATACAGTATCTGTACAGTATATGCATGCGCATCCGATTTGTTACTTGGTAGCGTATCATAGAATATCTTACCAGGGCCCCGTTTCTTAAAGCGATCTTAGGCTAAGTTGATCGAAAGGGAGTTTTAAAACAATGTCCTGTGGGGTTGATTTTTATCAATTGCTTTCGGCACCAGTTCCAAAACGATCTCAGAGCTATGACAGTCGTGAGTCAATGTTTTATTTTAGCACTTACAATCAACTTAGTCTTAGATCGATTTGAGGAACGGGCCTTGGTCTCTTAATTTCTCACATGAGATGTATCTTTGATTACAAAACGCGTTTTCGATTCGACCGAAATTTACAGTTTGTAATCTTCAGAATTGATTTTAGACACACCCACTGTTAGAACCAACATATGCGCGTCATATGTGTCTTTCTCTAATTATAAGTTTTGTTCAAGGTAATGTATAAGGTTGTTTAAAAGGTAAGGTACATCAAAGGAAGTAAGGTGTATAAAGTCTATGTTTATCAGCATACATATCTGCAAGTAAAGCTAATGTATATATGAAACGTGCTGAAAACGGGGTTACCTACAAATACTATAATTCGAGACAATAGATCAAAATATAACTCAAAATCAGCAGTATCAACATTATCAAAATGCAGTGTTATTGAAGTGAATGACTTTGATTCAACATTGTCTAACTTACAGTCACGATAGGTGTTTGACAGTTTATTCAGACATTGTGGACATTGAAACAGAAAGCTATTTAATCATGTCACTCGTTGGGTTACACGTTAAAAACGAATCTAATCTGTGTACTTTTATATATGTCATCTCAACGATTTGTGCTTATATAATACAATACAAACACCGCAAAACAGACTATTGATGTGGTTAATCAACCAAGGCCCTGTTTCTCAAAATGATCTCAGGCTAGGTTGGTCGTAATGTAACATTGGTGTACGACTGTTGCAGCGCCATTTCTGCGCTACGAAAATCGTAAACCTATGAGAAGAAACAACTCCACAGGGTATTCTTTTAATATCACTTACGATCATCTAAACACTAAGATGGCTTTGAGGAAAAGGGGCCTGGTCCAAGTGTAACAAAATCTGCATAAAGATATGTCATACTGTCTTAACCCTTACCGTGCGTCTCACCAGTAGCCTGACCCGGATATTTCTGTGAGCCGTATGGATAGACAAGCGGCGATGTTGAGTAAGACACTAATTGGGACAGGCGAAACCCTTTAAAATTCTAAAACAGGCCACTCAGGATAACTTCTCAAACTATGCCGCACGGTAAGGGTTAATACACGTTGGGCGAGTGGGACTGGTTTACATGTTCAGGAACCCTTGTATACTGTGCAGTTGTTTCACGTTAGAGAGTACACATTTTACAACGATTCTGACATTTGTAAACCAAAACCATTGGCTCAGTGGTATGGTTTATGAAAGCATCATGTTATGACAACTTTGTAAAGGTGCACCAAGAGGTTATGAAAAGTCATGTCGACATGGAGCGTGATGTATTCAGATCTAATGGGTAGCCCCGTAATGGAGTACACGGATCGGGTTGTAATGATGCAGATGGAGAGTGGTACCAGTCGTGCAAGACAGATTATTCCTTCTATTTGCATACTTGTTATATCCACATTACTTTGACGTCAGACTGATTTTACCTTTGCATATTTGTGAAGTACTTGATCATGATGTACCAATGTTTGCCAAGTCAAAACCATTTGTAGTTTTTCCGATAATCGGTCAGCATTTCTCAAACATCCAATACCCGTCACTAAACACAGCGGTTGCATTGTAAACGTAGTATTTACATTTAGTAAACGTAAACTCGTGACCATCTTGTGCTGTTAAAAAAACTCTAGTGGTAACACAACTTATTTGAAAAAATTATTAGAAATTATTAAGCGGTTTTCAATTGGTTTGATGATATTTCCATACAGCAAATCTCATCAAACCATGGAAAGCCGCTGAATAATGTCTACACATTGATTCTTCTTAAAGAGGCTTTAAAAAAGATGATTTAATCTTGCAAGAGCATATGTGTCATACAAAAGCTGAAGTTAGAATCACTTGTAAGTTTGCTAAAGGACATTGATCGACCAATGTTTTTTTAATTCGTCAACCAGTGATATAACATGATTATTTTGATCATTCGCCTTACTTGGGTGTATTTCATTTTCTATTAAAAAACCCCCAACAAAACAAAACTTTGTTCTATTTGTTTTTATTTTCACACTTTTTTTACTTTGACACCTTTTATAAAAATTGTGTAAATGACGGTAAAATCTGACATACTGGCCTATTCATCGCTAACATCAGATATTACCATTGAATATATGTGCTTTGTATACTATTTTATATCTGCATCAGCGTTTGTCTAGTGGAATCTAGAGTGTTGACATATAGTGCTTTAAGATCATTGGCAGGCTTCGATAATTTATATTTAAAGAAATCGAAGAAAATTTTGGTTAAGATTAATACGAGTATTCAATACTTAAAGGTTATATGTCGAAATATCAAAACTAAATCGATACAAAAGAAAAGTAAAGTCGATCCTTTCACAACGAAAACAATAATTAGGCTAACGTTTTTTGTTTAAATATTCAAAATTGTTACAATTTCTCAAAATGAAAAAAACGATATTTCTATGAACAGTTTACAGCGATTTTGTCATTTGTAAACCACCCGTTGGCCACATACATAATTTAATTTACGAAATGACAAATGGTTACGTCCCTAATAAAACATAAAATTTCAAGTACATAAAAACATAAACGTACGTCTCAACATGCAACTCCAACAGAAATAACTTATTTATGAAGCCTTAAAAACCCCACAGCTGTATACGACGTAATTATCAACTGCTGAGTCTCGCATTTATGGCGGCTGGGACATACACTACATGTAGTGCCAGACCGCGCCCTCGACATGGATTGTTTTATGGTAATATTTATAATGTCAAGATTCCGGGAGTGGTGGAGAACACGGAGAAAACAATTACCTTGTGACATCGATCATCGTTGAGTTGTGTCCTGGCGCCGTCTGTCTGGGGATAATTACATAAAAAATAATGTTAATTAACCCTTAGAGGACCGAATCGATTTTAGTAGGATTTTAATCTGTGATTACCGTACGCTGTTGAAAACGTATTCTGTGATAATTTGTTTAAAAGAGCTCCTTGAGGAGCTTTTTTAAACAAATTATTACAGATTACGTTTTCATCAGATTATTGGAATTTTGACGATGTAACGGAAATGTTGAGCATGGCATGTAAAGTGTTAACCAGCAGTGGCTGGATTTATGCAACAGTCCCGGTCAAAATTAGCTAATATACTCTCATCGATATCTGAAACGATGTTGTGGGAAATTTTTACCGGGTCAATGGGCCTAGTTTATAAATGCCAAAATTGTTGTAAACTGTGCTCTTTTAAAAGAAAAACAAGTTTTTCCTTAGAAAGTGCAGATTGTGCAGATTGTACAGCCTTTGGCCCAGTGCCACATATTACTGACTTGCTTAGCAATAGCCTCGGTCATATTTAGCTTACATTCTCTGCTGGTAACTGTATGTAGGTCTGCACGGTATTACCGGTATACCGACAAACCGCAATACGAACTGAAACAGGTATGTATAAATTGCGATACTTTTGTGATGTACTGGTATACTGAAGTTCGTGTTTTTAAAAATAGTTTATCTTTCATTTCATTATAAATTGAAAGTCATAACTTAACCGATGCAATGCCGAATTAATTTTAGTTGGGCTTAAAACTGGAAGCCTTTTAAACAAATTCACAGAAAAGGTCTTTAACAGCAAATTTAGATTGGATTTTTTACATTAAAGATTTGAAAAATATTACACGAAAAACAAAAGACATTTTTCTTTCGTGATATACTGCAATATGTATTGCAATATATAGAAGTGTATCGCGATATAAAATGTGGGGCAATACACCGCGCCCTACACACAATACTGACTTGCTTTGCAACAGCCTCGGTGACAATCAGCTCACATACTCTGCTGGTACATTAAAATGTACGATACTCTGCCGGAGAGTGACATTTGGATTTCATATACTGGGTCTATTTCTTTAGTTTTTAAGTGCCAAAATCAATTTAAACGGTGCACATACAAAACAAATTTAATCTTTGTTAGTTTATAACAATTATCGCGATTGTTTCGCCTCTTTGGTTTGTGCACAGTGTTTATTTTTGATAAAATCTGCTAGCACTCTTCTGGTTTCAAGTATCAGCCTTAACTGTAATCAACTTACATAGCATCATCCATATATTTATTTGTACTGTAATATGGAAACGAATTGTGTCTGAAATGTACACCGGGCAACTGAGTTTGTGACGTGCTAACCCAAGAAACTAGGAAGGAAATTACTGTGCCAACAGGTTTCGTTTAAAAATGCGGCGAATTGTGCAGTCTTTAATAAAAAAAAGCGCCCATTTCATGCATTTCATGACAAGGTGCACGGTTTACAACGGTTTCGGCATTTGTAAACCAAATCCAGTGTATATTTCATTCACTACTTTACTCCAAACTGCAAACCACCCCGTGGGGTTTCCGGGGAATGTCCTCGGACATTGGGAAGAATAGGATCCCAGTGCCCAATGCTTGACGTACAAGCCGGCTAAAATAGGGATCTTTTGCTGTAGCTTTTCTTTCTGTCATTTTCTTTTTCTCATTTGCTACTCGCTCGGTGTGCCTCTTGTAACCACATGTAGCAGATATAGCTGAACTATTGCTGAAAGCCATGTAAAACTCTATTGCACTCACTCACTCACTCACCAAACTGCAAACCAGAGGTGATATATGTTGGTAAACTACATCCTGTCCTGTCCTGTCATCTTTTCTAGTACAGTGAATGGTGCTGATCCCCCATCTGGGATTTAAACCCAGAACCCCTTTTCCAAGATTCAATTTGTTTACCACTTCGCTATTATTTCCATCTCTTGTGATTGACAGTGACACTATCATACGATCTTGTCTATTAAAACACAAAGCATCCATTCACACCATTCCGCTGTCTCACTGGGCCAATGGTGTCTGTTTAAAAATACACAAATCGTTATAAACTGTGCATTTTCTAGAGAAAAAAAAGAAATAGTTTTACGAATGCCAAAGTCTGTTTAATCTGTGCACTAATAAAAAAGACAATGTTTTCTTTGGACAGTGTCAAATCGTTGTTAACAGTGCACTTTCCAAAGAAAAACAAGTTTTTCTTTGGAACGTGCACAGTTTACATCGATGTTGACATTTGTAAACCAGACCAATCAGCCCAATGTTTGTAACACTTAGTCTGGTCAATACTCTCCACTGGACGTCCATTTACCCACAGGGAGACATGAATGCATTGGTGTTCCGAACATTCTGACTTATTAGCGACTGTCATTTGATTAGAACCAATCTTGCTGAGTTGTTGTCAGTTAGAAAGAGTAGGACAACACATAGAGTGGTTGTCAAGTAGCAGACGACAGTACAGCACAGCAGATGACAACTGTGGCCAACAGAGAACAATATGGCGATCAGGTGGCTCAGCTCTTCACAATGGTCAAGGGTCGTTGAGAACTCTGTAATTGGTCAGGGCTGTTTGAGGACAGAGGGATACGGTCACTTTAGAGATGGGGAGGTTTGGTTCCTGTTGTGAGATGACAGGCCCGAGGCAGATGTGCCTTGATATTCTTTTGTGGACAAAAACCAATTGTAACTCCAATACTGTTATAGCTGAAGTACCACTCCGCTGGTAAAAATGGCGATCTGTTGTATTTCTTGGCATGTATTTTTAACTGAGACACATATTTGTTAACAATACTATGCATTTATTTTAAAATAAATATTCAGGAGCGTTCGAAAAGTTTTAAACGTCCGTGTACTTTAAAGTTATATTTTCTGACTAACTTATCATGTGACGACGGTACACGTTTAAATAAATAGGGTGTGGTTGCAGATAGCCATTAAAATTTTTCACTTCGAAAGCCATGTCTCTTAGCCAACGTTTCAGGTTTACGAATAACACAATCATTATATAACACTATTTGGCCTTTTGGTACGTGACATGGTTTACCAGGTCATAAATTAACCCTTACCGTGCGGCATAGTTTTGGAGAGGTTATCTTGTGTGGAGTGTCACAGGAATTTTTTAGGGGTTTCGCCTATCCTAATTAATGTTTCACTCAACATCACCGTATGTCTGCCCATGCGGCTCGCGGAAATATCAGGGTCAGGCTATTAGCCTGACCTGGATATTTCCGGGAGCCGCACGGTAAGGGCCCCTGGTAAAACGGCACCTGGAAATTAAAAGTTTAAAACGCCCGAGTACTTTAAAACATTTTCTGACCTTTTCTACCTGACTCATGATCCGACAAGTGTACAAGAGGTACATGGGCTCTAGGTATAATGAACATCATCTTGAAATTCTCTCTTGCACTGATGCGAGTATAAAGAACTTTCAACTTCAAAGAATATAAACTACATGAAAAGAAACATGCAAGTGCACAAAAGCCCCCAAACCCACGCAATTTCATTCTCATTGCCCGGTTTGTATTTATTCACCTCGAACATGATGATTTAACTTCGACCAAAAATAACCGATGTGATCTGAATGAGGAGAGCTCAGACAATCAAACGATCAGCACATGTGCAAGTTTCACGTTTGTTGCACCCTCGACTCCGTCTAAATACACACTGGCTCCATGGGAAGCACACTGGACCAATGGGCGTGGATAAAATATGTTTAAATCTTTTTAAACTGTGCACTTCCCAAAAGCAAAAATAAATGGGCTTGGTTTTAAAATGTCTAAATCGTTGTAAACTGTGCACTTTCCAAAGAAAAACTTGTTTTTCTTTGGAAAGTACGCAGTTTATAACGGTTTTGACATTTTAAAACTAAATACATTCTTTTAAAAATGTACAGTTTACAACAATTTTTGACATTCGTAAACTAAACATATTACATCAGTGTTGTTGTTTTTTTTCTTTGTAAAGTGCATAGTTTATAACGATTTTGACATTTAGCAACAGACTCAATGGTCCG
>JAULCD010157139.1:0-11011 GCA_032361085.1 Calliostoma canaliculatum
TAGCTGGGCATGGTTGACGCTCAACCATGTGCCTGTTGTAATTAGGCATTCTGAATCCCCTTGACGCCAAACCTTATGTTTAAATGTGTAATATGTATTTTGAATGTATATCTTATGGTGTTCATGTTGTACTGTTTTACTAATTATCAATTACCAATACAGCATTATCAAGTATTTTGTGTTTTGTTGTTGCTGGAGTAAAATGAGTGTTTTCCTTGTATAAGGAGTATTTTTTTTTTTATTAAAAGTGTTTTCTTTGTGTTGTTACAGCATCCCAGCTCTCGACTTTCCCAACTGTGTGATCGGAGATCAGCCAGACCTGACAGCAGAGAACATAGTGAGTAATACCTTGTGATACAGCAAACCAATATCTTGTGCACAAAAACCTATTCAGTTTGAAGCATAATGTCATCCTACGTTTGATGAATATGTTCACATACATAGTTGTACCTAATTAACACTTAGAGTGCCAGCTGCGTCATATGTTGATTTTATTGTGTTTATATCACATGTTGTTTTGTCAGTATCATTGTCCTTTTCTAATCTAAGGCTGTTGAAACCCTATCCTGTGGTAAATTGTTTAAAAGAGCTCCTTTTAAAAGCTCTTTTAAATAAATTACTGCAGAGTAGATTTTCAACAGCACATGGTGATCACTATTTGTATGTTTCACTAAAATCCGTGCTCTAAGGGTTGACTAATGAATTGGTTGAATGAATGCTGTCCTGTTGTTTTTAATTAGTGAGGCGGCATCAGTGTTCTCAGTCTAGTTGTATTTTAAAATTTACGCATTGCTAATATTTTATTTGGACAAATTTAAAACTGGTGACATACTTGTGAAAAGTAACTAAAAATAATTTATGTAAAAATATTTCACATAATGAAGACTGAACATTGAAGTCAGCATGCATAGAGTGCACATTGTGTTATTTTTAACCAACACTCATCTGGAAGGACAAAAAAAATTCATGGCCAAATATTAACTTTAAAACCAAAATATGGTAATTTTCATATAAAATCTAAAACATGCTCAGGTGGAGGTACTGAACTGTATATGTAAGACCAGGTATGCTTGATTTTGGTACAGACAGGTGTGCTAGATTTGGATACAAACAGGTGTGCTAGATTTGGGTACAGACAGGTGTGCTTGATTTGGGTACAGACAGGTGTGCTTGATTTGGGTACAGACAGGAGTGCTAGATTTGGGTACAGACAGGAGTGCTAGATTTAGGTATAGACAGGTGTGCTTGTTCTGATTTCAGACAGGTGTGCTAGATTTGGGTATAGACAGGTGTGCTTGTTCAGATTTTAGACAGGAGTGCTAGATTTGGGTATAGACAGGTGTGCTTGTTCTGATTTCAGACAGGTGTGCTAGATTTGGGAACAGACAGGTGTGCTAGATTTGGGTACAGACAGGTGTGCTAGATTTGGATACAAACAGGTGTGCTAGTTATGATTTTAGACAGGTGTGCTAGTTCGAATTTCAGACAGGTGTGCAAGTTCGAATTTCAGACAGGTGTGCTAGATTTGGGTACAGACTAAGGTACAGGTGAGTGTACGAAATAAATATATTTTGGTACAGTGAGTGTACTTATGTGTGCTTCCCCTCCCTTTTAGTTTACCTCGGAGGAGGCTCAGGTGAGCATGCATATTCTTCCCTCAAATTTGTCTTTTATTTTACAGTTTCAGCACCTTACAATGTTTTTTATGTTCATGCAGTAAAAGTATTTCTCTAGAAAAAAAACCCATTTGCAATCAGTTGATCCGTATTTCTTTCAAGTAGTTAAAGTAACAACAGTCTTAGCCTTAGCAAAGCATCTTAGAAATATATATATATTAATAAGTGCAAAGAAAAGCAAGATAAAACTAAGGAGAGTCATGATGTGAACAATTGCCATTTAGAATTTCCACTTCTAACCTGTGTTGCCACATCCAACAGCACTAAAAGTTTGATTTTATATCACTTGCCCAATGTAAATACTAGTTGCTATTTGTCTTCACCACTTAAAGTTTTAATCACTGCTTTCACCAGTGTGTCTTTGTAACATATATTCCATACCAACTGATCATAATACTGTTGATGGATTCAGTTTACAAATGCAAATATTGATGTAAACTTTGCACTTTACAATGATAAGTTTGTTGTTTTTTTTGCTTTCTTTTTTCTAACTTCACAGTTTACAGTGATTTAAATATTTGTAGACAAAACCAACCGGTCCAGGGTGAGCTGTACTGGTGGTCTAGCTTCTTATCTATTAGCGTCACACTTTCCTTTCATCTCCCTGTAAAAGAATATGTCAAACTGATGACGCAATGGAATCAACTTGACTTTCAAAGCATTTCTTGTAGCATTTCCCAAGGACACAGATGAAATTTGTTTGCCTAATTTATCTAGCCTGACTCATTTTACAAAATGCCTTAAACTTATTTTGATATTGAAAAGGGTAATTGGGATGTGCTATGAACTGAAGCTAAACTTAAACTGGTGTCTTGGCATCCTTGCGCTTGCGCCCCCAAGTTACTACTCTCATCACAATCAATCTTTGATCCCTCCAGTGAGGTGTAGGGTGCACTCTCATCACATTCAATCTTTGATCCCTCCAGTGAGGTGTAGGGTGCACTCTCATCACAATCAATCTTTGATCCCTCCAGTGAGGTGTAGGGTGCACTCTCATCACAATCAATATTTGATCCCTCCAGTCAGGTGTAGGGTGCACTCTCATCACAATCAATCTCTGATCCCTCCAGTGAGGTGTAGGATGTTTAGTGAGGTTTTTGTTCTTGTTTATTAACTTATTAAACAAGAAAAATATTGCAGTCTCAACCTAAGCTTCATTATTGTGAACCGTGTGCGAAAATATTTTTTCAGCACGATGCACACTTGCGTTGTCCTGATTGTGTGGTGGTAACACTCATGTTCAACCTTGACTGATGAGAAATTCAACTAATATCCGCAAGCTCTTTGGCAGCATATTTAGGAAAAGATGGCTCAATAGTTGAAATGTTCTGTTGATTCTTCACCAACTGTTCCACAAAGAAAGCCAAGATTATACTTGTGTTTGAGGAGACAATTTCTGAGCAAGCCTTCCTAGACGACACGAGTCTTGACACATCGATTGAGGAGTCAGTCTCAGACACTAGTTCCAGTTCCTTCATCAAACATTTATGACCCCAGTACCAGCATTTCGTTCGTGAGACAGCCTTCAGCCGAGACCTTTTCACTGCTTGCAAAAATGCTAGAGTCTTCAATAAAATCATCTGACATGGGTTTGAAAGTTCCACTAAAGACCGCAGCCTCTGAATACTACCGGCTAACCAGCTTCGGGCGAGTGTAGTTCAGCCCTTTTTGTTCACAGCTACAACTGAGTTTTCGGGGAGGTTTCAGAGGAAAAAGAATTATTATACTTGAATCAAGATTTTGAAAGCATGGACTTTCTTGTGATGTTTTATACATTCACAGCGCTATGTTGCTCCTTGTCATGTCTCAACATGCAAATGAGTTGATTATAATCAAGATTCAGAATGAACAGGTCATCACTAAGAACGAGAGGCTTCTGCTCGCTATTTCCTATACTTAACAGAGGTTGTTACAGGACATGTCCAGTCTTTCGTTGGCATCTTGTAGTGCTACCTTTCTTTGGAAATTCGGTGTCACTGGCAACTTAAAAGAGATTGGAGTTAATTAACTTAAATGGTCTTGGTGAAGGTTGTTCAGTAGCCCTGCAGTCTTCAATGAACACTTAATCGAATACGAAGGGCATTGCACAGTCCCAGCTCGTCCTTGTACTCAAACTCTTACAGCTCAGTTAAACTTTCTCAGGTAACAGTCTTGGCAGGGGACACCCCACTCAAAACAATGACTTGCCAACTCAGTCGGGCAACTAGGAGATGCCATTCCCAGTCGACCCAATCGATCTTCACTAGTAGGCGGAACGATTGCTCACCTTTACCATAAACTAGGCTCTTCTGAAAGACTTGCACGTTGTCAGTGGTTCCAACTTCCTCCGAGTTTGAACCCCCCTCTTTCTTCTCAACCCTTTGCTCTCGCCAACCTTTTCAAGAACGCTGTGTACAGGTTATGGGATCAATAGATGCTGACCTTGCTCCTCCTGCATGTATCAATATATCCTTTTCACAGGAAATATCTTTGGTTCTTTCATCAAGGGGTGCATTACAACTAGGCAGTGCTCCTATTTGGAATTTCCTCGGCCCAGTGGCTTTGTACATGCCAATTTTCAAAGCCAATTGTTCAATTTCTTCACAAGAAAGGCCTGAGGGCTGACTTCTAGATGACAGCCTGCAGGCTCATCAAGACACATCGCAGCTCCAACTTTTTATCAACACAGTGAGGATAGATTGTAAGGCTGTAACACAGTAACTCTCTTGGTTCACATAATCATATTGGTGATGCAGGCTTTCCTCCTGTCGTAAACCCTGCCGCGGCGGCGATATAACTAGAAAATTGTTGAAAACAACGTTAAACCATAACTCGCTCACTCAGTCAGACATGTCTCCACTCCAGGACTTGCAATCTACTGGGGTTTAGTTCTTGACTCTACTCAAACAGTTGCATGTCCCAATTGACAAGATTCAGGCAGCAATCTCTCCAAAGCATCTTTTGAGTAGTCCAGGTGGTGGCTTCTCCCTTTCTCCCCCTTCTTGGTAGTTAATGACTAAAAATATTTGTGTCTCCGATCCTGGACCCTCGAGCGTGGGGGCATGATGCTCTCGCGCTGAGTGAACCTAGACGCATGCATCTCCTCCGACAATTCTCGTGTACCTCGAGTACTCAAAAAGTTTCATCAGACCAAACAGCTGTCACTGATTTTGGACCCCCCCTACTGGCCTGCGAAAATCTGGTTCCAGATCTTCTCGATCTCACAAGGTTTGAACCCCTCACCCTTCCAATATGGCCAGATCTGCTGCGCCTTCCCCACAGCGAGGAACTACGCCTGGGCATAAGAAACTTTAGGCTTAACACCTAGGTTGCTCAAAGCCTCCTTACTACAAAAAGAATAAACTTTTTCTTGTGGCTTGTAACAATAAGTGGTCGAGTTTTACCACTTACGCCAAGTCGCGGGGCTTCACACCTTCACATATGACTCCTTCGCAGGTTACAGAATTTTTCAATCCATCCTCGATTGTCTAGGCGTCTCAAGGGTTCAAGTCGGAGTACATCTCTCACTGCGATAGGTACTGTAGTTTCTGATCAGTTGGGGGCCGTCTCACCAGCGTTCCCGTACTGTTCATACTACTTCAATTTTTTTCTTGCGGCTATAGGCTGTGGCCAAAGCCCACACTCCGAAAGCCGACTTGGACGTTATATAACAATAAGTGGTCGAGTTTTACCACATACGCCAAGTCGCAGGGCTTCACACCTTCACATGCGACTCCTTCACAGGTTACAGAATTTATCGATCCATCCTCGATCGTCCAGGCGCCTCAAGGGTTCATCTCTGAGTACCTATCTCACTGCGATAGGTACTGTAGTTTCCAACCCACTCTTGCTACCATAACTAAAGGTTGTTTTTTTAAATCTTTGTTTCTTTTTTGCCAACCACTACCTTTGGGACCATGCAACTGTGGATGTGGTAGCTCTGCAGCAGACTGGGTCTGAACGACAGTAAGACATCATTCTTTCCACTCTATGGGTCTGCCACAATCTTCAAAGCATATCCCATACGTCTCCTGAAGATTGTACTTGTATTATTGTCATTGTCTTAGCCCCATTTGTACTTCCACCACTACCGTCAGATAAGAGGCATTTTATATGAGTCCGGCTAGGTAAATATAAGTTTTTTTAAGTACAATTATAATTTATACGTAACCTGACTCGTACACTAATTCTGCACACCGAGCCCGGCATGAAAGGTGGCTACCATGTAAGTACCTTTGCGGTTCTCTCTAGGAGGAAGTAACTTGGGTCCGCAAGCACAGGGCTGGCATGAGACCTGTTTAAGTTTAGCTTCAGTTCAGGGTTCCTTTTCAAACATTTTTTGGGAGTCCGGCCATGTGTAAATCATAATTGTACTCAAACAATTAATTTTGTAAAATATACTCGGCTACAATTTTTTTAACAAATTCATTATATTTGTTTCCAAGTTGTTGTTTTTTTAGTCAGTCATGTAACCCAACTAGTAGAAAGTAAAAGGTCTTGGCGTGAATAAACAGTGTTTTCCATACAATACCATCAAAGCATTCAGCTCCATGAAAGTCAAGTTAGTGGCCTAATATGTATTAACTTTTCAGTATTACCATTTCATTTATCAAAACAACATTTTTCAACATGGGTATAATGCACACAAAACTTGTCAGCTAGTTTTTCAACTGTGAAATTCTACCAACTTTCGTTAACTTATGCACCTGCTTTTCGACTGCATTACTTAAATTAAAAAATATATTTTTCAAGGATTTGAGAATAATCGACTGTATGCATGTTCCTTCTGATTTAACTGGCTAAAAAAAATTGCATGCAATGAATTTCTCTTGCTGTTCTTTGTTGCCCTGAAAAATACACTGCAGACAGTGTGTGGTGTTGATACACTGCAGACAGTGTGTGGTGTTGATACACTGCAGACAGTGTGTGGTGTTGCTACACTGCAGACAGTGTGTGATGTTGATTCACTGCAGACAGTGTGTGGTGTTGATACACTGCAGACAGTGTGTGATGTTGATACACTGCAGTGTGTGGTGTTGATACACTGCAGTCAGTGAATCTAATTTTAGATTCCTAAGCCGCAGTCTCACTAAAATCAGATCTGCCATACGTCTTTATATTGTGTAAATGTCATTCCAAATGCTCATTTAAAGTTTACAACGAAACACATATTCCAAATGCTACTATTTCAAACATTTTGTAGGCAGCATCTAATCAATCTGAAAGTCAAACCGCTATAAACCAGAATGCAATGTAAAACGATGTGTAGAGAAACATAGGCGGATTCTACTGTGAAGACTGTGTGTGTGTGTGTTGCAGGAGAATGGAGACAGCCAGCCATACTGCTGGAGGAACCTCTTCTCATGCATCAACCTGCTGCGTATACTCAACAAGCTCACCAAGTGGAAGCACTCGCGTACCATGGTCAGTTACATATACAACTAAGTTCCGTTACTACAGGGGCTGGTGAGAATTAAAAAAGGAGGTTAGGAGGAATATGAAAACCTTTGAAGGGGGTCAAGAAAATCCCATGTAGTATCATTTGGTAATTTCAGTTTTAAATTTTTTTATGTGTTTGAGTAGCTTATAGCTCTCTTAACAAATTACCACAGCATGGGTTTTCAACAACACATGGTTAAGGCCTACACCCTACTCTGAAGGGGACACAATGGCTACATTGTTTGGGAATCATACCAGTAACTGTAAACCAATCATTCTTTAACATTTCAAGCAGTAGGATATCTCCTGAGTGAAAATAAGCTAGACTTCATATGATTGTTGATTAATTTCAAAGCAGTGATCCGTCTTTCAAGTTGCATTTATTCTGCTTTATATTTGTAATTTGTTTAACACTCTTATTGAACAAGCCAAGCTTGAATTCTTTGCTCAATCATTTTGTAAAAATAATGTTCAAATAAAATTCATTTAAAGTCTTCTCAGAGTGAAAATATCTCCACCAACTGATACAAACTAAAAGTCAATTCATTATTTCAAAATTTAGGAAATTATAGAAAAATTATTAATTTAAACCTAACTGACATATGACTTTGTCGATGACCCTGTTTTTTTTAAAATTTTAGGTAATTTTTAGCCTGAAAGATATGTGAACACAAAATTTGTAACCTTAAATCATTAGTGGCATCATTTCAATGTCTGACCCCGTGGGGTTTCCGGTGAATGTCCTCGGGCATTGGGAAGAATAGGACCCCAGTACCCCATGCTTGACGTACAAGCCTGCTAAAATGGGGATCTTTTGCTGTAGCTTTTCTTTCTGTCATTCTCTTTTTCTCATCTGCTACTCCCTCGTTGTGCCTCTTCTACACCACATGGCGATATAGCTGAAATATTGCTGAAAGCCATGTAAAACTCTATGTCACTCACTCACTCACTCAATGTCTGAAATCCAACCAAAAAGGCCGTTTAAAATTCATTCTATGGTAATTCGTTTAATAAAGCTCTTTTTAGGACTCTTCACTAGCCAGAGAGACTGGGACCCATTACTGTCACAAAACTAGTTTTTAACAGTATTATAAAATCAATTCAGCACTTCAGAGGTTGTCAATTAAAACATGAAAACTGCAGATGCTGGTGGTATTCAAGTCGGCACCGATCCTGAAGCGGGCCCTGAAGGTGAAACACGCCATGATGCAGCTGTACATCTTGAAACTGCTCAAAATGCAGACCAAATACCTGGGTCGACAGTGGAGGAAGAGCAACATGAAGACCATGTCCGCCATCTACCAGAAAGTCAGGCACAGGCTCGGGGATGATTGGGCTTACGGCAATGGTATGAACACAATTACTTTTAATTTTCATAAGTTTGTCAATTATTTTTAATAAAAATAGTATTTAAGAAAACATTTGTTTCTGATTACTTCCTATTTATCTGGCATGACTAATACAAAATGTCTTTAACATTTTTCGCGAAATGGTTGTTGGGAATATGCCCTGTGCAGAAGCTAAACTTAAACTGGTCTCCCACCAATACTGTGCCAGGTCTGCCCAAGTTACCTCCCCCTTGATCTTGTGGACACCCAGGTTAGAATAGGTCCTCAGCATCCCCCTCCTTGTCGTTAAAGGCGACTAAACTGGGACAGTTTGTGGCTTGTGAAAGTGAGTAGCTTGTAAAAGGAAATAGCTTATAAAGCTTCAGCTTGCAAAAATGAGTAGCTTGTGAAAGAGACTAACTTGCCAAAGCAACTAACTTGTAAAGAGGACTTTGTGAAAGTAAGTAGCTTGTGAAAGTAAACATGCAAATGAGGACAGCTTGCAAAAGTCACAAACTTATGAAAGCAGCTAACCTGTAAAAACAAATATATGCAAGATATATATATGTAGAATATTATGTTTTGAAGATAATTTGAGTTTGAGCCATTTTTTCTTGTTTTAAATCTGTGATCATCCATACATATGGGTTATTCTCGACTTCGTTCGAGCTACGCAAACATGCCATACGGAAGGGTAGCCTGTTGACAATACTTTGTTTACATCCTGTCCCCTTGTGCGTGCATCCAACCCCCCTTCGTCTACCTGTCACTTTTATTATTGCGAGCTCAGGGCAAGAGCTAGCGAGGGATGTGTCCTGTGGGGTTGTTTTTTTTCCTAAGAAGTTTCTCTAATTCAACTTCACCCCACGGCTTGTTGACTTTGGCTACAATGTATGTTGTGTGTTTTCCTATTACGATGAAGAAAATAGAGAAATTGGACTTACCTTGGAGTTTTTGCTGTGGTGTGACTCCTCGTGTTGTCGACGTGGCAAGATGTCGGACACAGGTCTTTGTGCATCATGTCACCACAGATTATAGAAGATGGACCCTCACAGATATTGCCTGTACTGCAGAAGTTTGGGAGGCTTTCCCCAGTGCGAGCAAGACGAGCAGTGCAAGGTATGCATTCATGTGTCATCTTCGGACCTCAAGTTGTTTGTGAAACAACAAGCCAAACGTTTGGCTGATAAGAAATTCAAGGAGAAGAAAGGATCTTCATCTTCTTCGTCTGTCCAGTGTTCCAGAAATGGGGCATCAACACCACCCAGCATCGCTCAGGGATACTACTCGTATCATGACTGCTTGTGGTGGTGGGGCAAATGTTGAGGGGCGTTTACCGCCGCCAACGGCTGTCCCGTCTGTAACAAGTGAACGAAAGGTGTTGAAAGGTACTCACCGTTCATCCTCATTGACACTTTCATCCCTGCAGCCCCGTAGTGTCTCACGTGTCAGGTCGATGGAGGGTTGAGAGGGAGGTGATCGGCAGCGACAGGAGGTGCCTACCTACGAGTATGGTTACTTGTCGGAGGCGGTCAGTGGTCCCTCACGGGACAGATCTCCTCTCCGTCGTCGGCGTGACGTCATTCCCATTGATGGTTCTCGGAGCGATGGGGGTAGTTCGCACCTCTCCCCCTAGGTGTCTTTGGTACCAGGAAAATGTTTGCCCCCGTTTATGGACTCTGCTTTTTTAGACCAGATTGCTGCTGCGATGTGGGCCATGCAGCAGGCCAAGTGTACGGATACAACTGCGACTACTTCGTTACCGCCTACGACGCTTAAGATTTCTACGACATCACCGAGGGTACCGACACCACCTCCAGTGGTTCCACCGTCATTACTGGCGTCATTGGTCAGGACTGTGCCAACTTCGTTACCATTGAAAACCTTCCCTTCACGCCAGTTGACGCCAGTCTCCACCAGTTACTCTACCATTAAATACTGTACCGGTAGGGGAGAGACTTCGACTGTTTACCCAGCGATAGGCACTATTCGAGGATCCGTTTGTCAGAAGAATAATAACCGAGGGTTACGCACCCTCGCTACTGTCTGTGCCGCCGCTTACGATGTCACCGCGGTGCCACACTCCACCAACGGATCGGCTGACGGAGGCCATCGATGCGTTGATGGAGGAGGCAGCAGTAATATGTTTAGGCAAGACGGTGTCCACCCCCGGTTATTATTCTCCTATATTTTTGGTGCCCAAGGAAAACTACGAGAAGATACATGAATTTACGTTCCTTTTGTTTTTGATGTGTTTGCATGGTTACAGTATGGGGTTTTATTAATCTTGGAATTCGATACCTAGTTAATTCATACTGTGCGATAGACCTCTCACTCTGAACACTGCAGTGCCGTTTCATTGGTTCTTATCGCTGACCACACTCAGATATACAATTTCGACAGCCGCGCGCTCAGCTTGTATTATTTGTACCTAGTTGTGTGGTCATTACTATCAGTGATGTTGGGAGGTGTGACCCTTTGTTGACATCATACGGGTGCGTGATTGGCTGTTCTTGTCACGTGGGTCTACAGTAAGCTGGTTTCGATGTGTGAGAGGGGATGACAACGATAATTCTCTCAACCCACCAG
>JAULCD010157250.1:0-11011 GCA_032361085.1 Calliostoma canaliculatum
TGGTAGTTCGTTTTGTTCAACGAATGTTATAAGTAATAAATTTGTTTTTTTTTTATCTGCAACATTTTCTTAGAAAATTGTTCCCCATTATCTCGGACGGACGGACGTCAAACCTATATCTCCCGCGAGTGGACGGGCGATAATAATCTGAGAATATGTTGTAACAGCGATATTTATTTATTTTCAAAATTAACTAATTCTCAGATCCAATTTATTTTAAAATAAATTTTGGGCACAACACACGTACACACAAAATAATAGCAAATAATTCTGTTTCACTGTTGTGAACATTTTTAATGTGTATAAACTTTTTTTTTCATATGATAAAATCATACAGGATTAGTGTCAAAATAAAAAAGAAAACAACTAAATTTTAACAATGAAGGCATCAAAGTAGTTGCTTTGTTGTTTAGGAATAGTTTATTTAAAAAATGCAATGAAAAAGTTTGTGTGCACATAAATTAGTTTTGGCTAACATTAATTTATCACAAAAGTAACCTATAACATTTGTGTTTGAATGCAAAGAACTGCATAAATACATTGTTTTTGGCCAAAGTTATTGAAACTCAGGTGAAATCTCATCAAGTTTCCCTGTGTTTAACTAAAATGAAACTAGCAAACGATTACTTCCGCTACTTCTTTACCCCTTCATTGCGCGTGCTCTTGTGAAATCTCACACCTTAAAAAACAAGGCGGATGAGTTTGAGCTTATCTTGAGCCCAGCAAATAAAACAGCTAAAAATCTGATCACAAAAACGTGTGATCAGATTTCAGCACAAGCGTTGTTTGTTATAAACCTGTTTGTGGGATGTTTGTTGTCGCTTAATATCGGGGATCAAGATCGGTTGCTAGGCTGCTACAAAACACTACGAAAGTATTTGCGCATCAAAGATCAGTAACCAGTTTGCAAAAAGAGTTTTTATTGGTCAAAGTACTACTTCCGGAATGAACGATAACTCTTTGGAGACATTCCATAAACAAAGTGTTGCGTTCCGGTAGCTGCGAAGGAAAACATACAACACTTTCAAGATGGTATGAAGGTTTAATTTACATCCTCAAATATTTGGCCGTTTTTCTCATTACCTCAAATAATTATAACGACACTCGGCCACAAGGATATTGCTCGACAATCTAATGTTTTGAAAACCATTAGGAATTAAAATCATTTAAAATATTCAGATATGCACATTGCTACCTTAATACTGATCGACTCATTGTCGTTTTTGTAAAGTAATATGAATGAAGGCTTCGCCTTGATGCTAGCGCATGTTTGGAATATATTATACGTGAATTGTAGAACAAACTCTACTTTTAAAATTAATATATTTGAAAATATTACCCGGTGATAAATTTTATTTTAAGAAATTTTTGGTGACTAGGTCTTAGGCATTTTTCTGTTGTTAAATTCTCAGTTTTGGTAGTGTGAATTGGAAGAAAGGTACCATGTTTTTCCCCAGATGCTGTCACGTTTAAAACCGGCCATTGGGCCAGGAGCAACTGCCACAGGAAATGAACAAAAGAAAAAGAAGAAATTTCCGAAACTAGATGAATTTTTGACAGCTCGAGATTACACAGGAGCAATTACACTTTTGGAGGTAACTATTTTCTTTCTTTCTTTCTTTTTTTTTTGATTTAAAACAAAAGCATTCAGAAAAATAAAGCAATTAAAAACATCATCTACCAAACAACAAACAAACCACCACCCATGTACTCACCTGTCATCACTGAAATAATTTAGAATGCAACTTTGTGACACTTAAAGTGAAAGTTCATAAACACTGTTTTAGCCATTTAAACAAAAAATAGTCAAAGGTCTAAAGTAGTATCCTTTCTTATCCTTACTCGCGGTTGCCCAGAGTTGGCAGTCGTTCTAACCCTACTCTAAGCTTGCGATGCTGGTGGGAATAACTGAAAGGACTTACCACTTCCAATTCTGTAGACTAACTGCCACGAGTGTACATTACGCATGTGTGTCGCCCTGGGGTCTTCCCCATCCTGGTCACTCGTCATCTCGGGTGTTTCCGTGTCACTCATCAGAGGGTTTCCACTTGGTCACTGCATTCTCGAACGGTTCCACTTGATTCCTACAACAGGTCTTTGATAGTTTTAACACAAATAAGAAGACATTTTTAAAAACCTACTAATACTTAAGATCTTGCTGATGTAAAAACATGAATGACACCTGGGTACACAGATGCAGGTAAAGGTTGATGAATGTCAGACACATATTGATAAACTTATATTGAAGCGTTAATCAAGTTAAATAGAATACAGGACTTTTTAGCAAAATTTGTCCAGTATCATGAATGGAATATGAATTAATTTCACTACAAATTCTGTGAAAAATATAACTTTTGTCACTGCTTCATTTTGCTGCAGAAACTGTAACTATAAGCCTTGTTCCATAGCTCTTATAGCTACAAAGTTCAGCCTTTCACAAAACCAACCGATTGCCGATAGAAACATTGTATGACCTTCTGGTGTTTTGTATGCGTTTTTCATGTACAAATAAGCAATATCTTACCTCTATGCTTTATTTTTATTTTCATTTATGTGTTAATTTACTAGGAAAGAAGTACTTATTTATACACATTGTTGTCGTGCCATACAACACAACATGACACCATGTTGATATCTTTTTTAGTATGTAAATGAGATCAAATTTCATCTTGGGTCACAACTACTTGTCAATACTATATGTCATGTGACTTTCAGATAAGAATCTTGCCTAGTATCAGTCACTGCCTTGAAAAATGGCGAACTGCAAAGTCAAAATGTTTCGCAAACAACAGTACTAACAGTCAATGTAATACAGATCAATTTAATATCATGAATTAAAAGACAAAAGGTGATACGTTATAAAATTACAATTTTTACACCATCAACTTACAAAATGACACATTAAACAAGTGCGAACCAAATCTGAGTTTGCTAAAAAAGTAATTTTTTTTTGCAAAAGTGTCTGCAGCGCTTGGTGTCATCAGTAGAGCCAATAACCTAGGGCATAATTTCTGCAGCTATGCTCCATAAATCTTTCATCATTGATAGTGTGAACCTAACAGTATATGCAACCAAAAGTGTATGTCAAAATATCGCTTTAAAAAGTTTTAGTTTATCAGCACTACAGTATCAAACATTTAAAAAAAAATCACTTACATAATTTTATAATACAGTCAACCCTCGTTAATGCGGACGCCAGTAATCCAGTTCCCGCACCGTCTGGACAGACTCAAGCAGTAACCAATCTCGTATCAGTCAATGTAATTCATTTCAGCAAACCGTCCATTTCACTATTCGGACGTTTTAAACGAAAAACGACACCATCCGCATTAACGAGGGTTGACTGTACTTAGTAAATTGAGTGCATTATTTGTTTCAGTTTAGTCGGAATAGTGGTAAGGGTAGCGAGGAGGTGGATATGTGGATTGCATACTGTGCATTTCATCTTGGAGACTACAAGAGAGCAATGGAGGTAAGCATAGCAAGTTTAGTGTCCTTAGACTGATGCTAGTCCCTGAAAATTTTATAATGTAAATAAAAAAAAGGCACTAAAAAGATAAGGGAATCCTAAATTTAGGAGGTGTCCGACTTGTTTTATAAGAAACTATAACTTTACAGTCTGGGCTGTTGTGAAGAAAATTACTGATTTTAAGGGGATGTCAGACAGGCTATAGTTTCCTCAATCGTTTGGTTTGTAAGCCAAAAAAGAATGAATCATATTTAAAGTGATGAGCACTAGTAGCTTCATACATGGGTTAAAGTTGAGGATCAACAAAAGGACTGTTGCACAAACAAAGGCATGTTATAGTACTGTCTCTTTTGCAGTCCCCGATCATAGTTTCTTGATGACAAAAGGTACTGAGACTGCTCACGTCCACGCAAGATCTGACTCTTTAGGACTGCCTTCAACTCCACCCTCTTTAAAGTTTCCCTTGACCTCACTTGTGCTGGTCCTGTCGAATCACTTCAAACGGTGCTTCGAGTGGTGGACACGCTGCTCGAACATCTTAGGCGCCAACTTCTTAAAAGAGCCATCCTTCGATCTTCACTTGTTCATCAATGTAGTCTGCTCCAGAAAAGTGTCTACATATAAACGCCCTCGAGTTGAAGGCCGTTTCACGTGCAATCGGACACTGGTCGTAGCAGCTGCATTATCGCCGGTTGATGATAGTGTCAGACAACACCACGGTGGTCTACTTCATCAACCAGCAGGGGTGTTAGGCTCTACTAGACCAGACCAGACGTTTGATTTTTTCGCTTTCATGGTCTCCCTTCTGCTGGCAGCGAAAGCCCGCCACATCATGGAAGCGAAAAACGTTATTGGCGACTCCATGGGTTGACCAGCTTGCCTGTCTCTGGCCGAGTGGTACCTGAGCAACAGGGCGTTCGAGTACGTTACCGAACACCTGTAGACGCCAGTTGTCGACCTCTTCGCAACGTTCCTCAACACGAGACTTCCTAAATTTGTGTTGTAAATCCTGACCATCGAATATGGGATCACGAATATCATGGGAAAAATTGGATGCGTACATGTTTTTACTGACGATTTTCGTACCAAAGTTCCTGTCTGTCAGTAAAAAAATTGTCACTTCTTTTGGTCATGCTTTACTGGCCTGCGAAGGTTTGGTTTCCAGACTTTCTCGAACTCGAAAGTTTTCAGCCTCTCGAGATACCACTGTTGCCCGATATGCTGCGATATCCTCATAGTGATCAACTGTATCTATGGGTTCACAACACCAGGCTTTATGCCTGAGTTTGCTCAAAGCCACGCTAATCCGAAAGGGTTATTCCTTTCCAGCGATTAAAGTAGTGGCGAAAACCCATCATAAATTGACTAGTGATCTGTATGACAACAAGTAAACAAGTTTCACTCTTATTACACATCTCGCTGCTATAGGTACTGTGTTTTTTTACCAGTCGGGATTGCGACTCACCCAATTTCCCGAGCTGCTTAAACTACGTTCCTTTAAAGTAGAGGATCAGAACCGTCGGTTTAGACCCCTGGTCTGGGATTCGAACCTGGTGCTTGATCACCTCACGACTTTTGCAAACAAGCCATTAAAAATGGTATCATTTGAAGCTCTAACATTCGATACTGTTTTTGGTAGCCCTAGGAACTACTGCTAGTCTCAGAGATTTATGCTTTTGACATTGATTGAGTCAGATTCGACAACAGAGCTAATAGAGATACACATTTGGTGACTAAGATGGGACAACTACAAGGTCAGCCTGACCGCAAGTTCCATATTGCCTTGCTCTCCGTATCCTCGGTCAGCAGAATATTGAAGATCTTTCTCGCTGCCCTTTCAGAGCTCTTTGTATTTACATTCAGCCCTTGAGGAATACTGCCATGTCGTTCATACATAAGATTACACTCTCATCATGCCTCATCCTGTTGACAATGATCTGGCTACATGAAAGTTTTCATTCGAACATAAGATCGTAGGATATTTTGTTTCTATGTGTAATCTCGTACCTGGTCTGCAACTGGCTTGGTTGTATCTTAATCAAAAGCGCCCCTTTGCTGGTATCATGTGACAGGTGCTTTACTGTTTTGTTAGGCGGCTGCTGATTGGCTGAGAATTTAGCAATGTTTGCACAGAACATTTCAGGCCCGGCCATCCCAGGTGTTTTTGTTTCCACAAATAATGAGCAAATAGTTCTTATTAAAATTTGTTAAAACATATGGGGTTTTTTAAAAGTAAAAACCCTGTTTTAATTAATATTTCAATATGAACGTATTCCCGTCTGCCTACCCATTCATGTAATGCATGCATGGCTATGGCTTCGTTTGCTTATGGGGGAACTTTCGACAAACAGTGACGTGGAGGACAAGAGGAATGCAACAGTTGCCAGAATACCAATATTAAACTTCCGTTAAAAATTATTTGGAGGCTGTCAAGCAAGCAATAGAAAAAAGCAAGTGGTTCGTATTTAAATTGTAATTAAAACAGGGTTTTTGCATTTAAAAAAACATATATTCAATTACAATACAAACAAATTACTCCTGTTTATCGTTCTCAATTAACCTACGAATTTATGAAAATTAAATATAGACTTGCATGCCATCTGGTGTCTCCTTCATGGTTACATGCCCCTGTCACTGTTTATTGATTCGCCGTACAGTAAGCACGGCAAATTTATTGCACTCACTAATTCTCCATTGATTTAGATTACTATTATTATTTACAAAAGTACCTAAAAGAACACCTACTTACCTTCAGAAGATCTGTGTTGTTTAATCAGTCCTAGTTGGTTGATTTTGGGTGATTTAATCACTGGACTTGACACGTTGTAGTTTTGATAGCTGGGTTGCACTTTATTTGCTATCTAAGAAGGTGCCCAAGAAAATGTGTGCATACCGGTACACTGCATGTGGACATACACTGTCTATGGTGAATCAACATTCCAGGTGCCTAGATTGTTTACTGATTTTTGGTTTCAAAGACTGTACAAAAGAAACAAGATCTACAGATTGTTAACATCTATCGGATTCAGAAGAGCTTCCGACAAGAAATATAAACAAAGGAAAGTAGCTGAAGTGACAGATTTTGAAGAAATGCTAACCGTTACAGTGTCAGTTGATGAACACCCTGGTTCCCACACCTATACAGGACATAGCTCTCAGGAATCCAAAGACTCTCAATCTAGTTCCACTTGTGAGTTTTCCAACAAACAAAAGCGGCTAGAAGAAGATCGTTGCTTAATTGTTAATCCAGCCCCAGAGGTGACTGCACTACCAAGGTGTGTCATCACAGCCCCAACAGTGGTCCCAAAAACCATGTCATCGACAACACCCTCAAAGTCCCAGCCTCTTTCAGTTGCAGCCTGCTGACGAGCGTGACTGAGAGTTTTGTGATAAATCAAGACCTCAATCTCGATCTCGCTATCATGTTAGCGGCCGATCCCAAAGGAGATCTCGAGAAGGGTCGAGTAACAGAGATCGAACCGGTTACAGATTTCAATCTCAATCACTTCCTTGACCCTGGTCCAGCCACCAATCTCACACACACCGCGATCAATCTCAATCGCCCCCAAGGATGTCTAGCACGGTGACTTCAGCCACACCGGATCCAGCACCCTTACAGGTGCCTTGGATGGCGGAACCCAGCCCAAAAACCTGGAGCATACGGACTCTTTAACCATGGTCTCGCTAAAGTCACTACACAAAAAAGTTGGATAGGATGACTTCCTGGGGAAGATATATCAACAAGATGCCTATCTTCACATTTCCATCCACCCAGAATACCGGATGTACCATCGGTTCACATACCAGGGGCTTCATTGCCAGTGGGCAGTCCTGCTGTTTAGCATTTTCACAGGTCTGTTAATATTTACACGGGTCTGTTAATATTTACACAGGTCATGAAGATGGTCATGGATTATCTCCATCGCCATCGGAACTGAACCTTCTACTGGTCCCGGAGGACCGCTGGGGAAAGATCTTACGCGACATTCCGTCTTTTTTTAACAGGACAGTCACAATGTTTCGGGGGCAGAAAGTACTTGGACTACTCACGTCCGCGCAAGATCTCTGTTCGAGGCCGTCTACAACTCCGTCGTTTTCAGTGATTCCTAAGACTGCACTGGAAGTCGACTCGTGCGCTATATGAGGATAAGTGGACGAGTTTCACTTCTTTTACCAAGTCGCATGGCTTCACATCGTCTCAAGCTACTCCTCCACAAGTTTCAGACTTTTTAATCAACCTCTGATCATCGCAACATCTTGAAGGCTCCACTCTGAGTACCTGTCTCGCTATGATAGTTACCGTAGTCTCAGGCCAGTTGGGAGGGCGTCTCAACTGAGTTCCCGAGCTGCTGAAACTACTTCATTCTTTTAGAGTGGAGAACCAATGATGACGGTTTCGACCGCCGGCTTGGAATCTGAACTTAGTTCTGGATCAGATGCATGCAGATGTGTACAAACCATTGGAGATGGTCTCGTTCAAGGCATTTACACTCAAGACTGTTTTTCTCCTTGCCCTACCTACAGTGGCTAGGGTCTCGGAAATCGGAAATCCATATCAATATTTGTTACAGTTGTTATTTACACTGTATATGTACTGCATTATCATTTGCCTGCGACAAACTTTGATATCGGTTGTGTACATTTGATTACTCTTACGGCATGCTTCATCATTGTGACACTGCTGTCAACGATCTGGTTTTCCATCTAATATCAAACAGTCATTCATGTGACAATTCTTTCTCCATGTGTAAACAGGTGCCGAGTCTGCCACTGACTTGGTTTTGTCTCATCCAAGACAAACCAATGATAGTGTTTTTGACAAGATACTATCATTGGTTTGCTAGATGATTCCTGATTGGTTAAGAATTAGCAATTTTGGCTGACAGCATTTTCGAGCCCAACCGCCCCGAACATCTGTTTCCACAGATATTGAGCAATTTGTTCATACTGTAATTCAATAAAACATATGTTTTTTTAGCAAAAACCCTGTTTTATAATTCAGTTACAATACGTACTCACCCACCCACTCCCCTTCTCTGATAATGCTAGGTACTTAGCTTACGGCTGCAGGGATAGAATTCGCTGGCACATGTGCTTGTTTGTGGGGCTCATAAATAACCAGTTACGTATTGTAGACAGAGGCAGGCAACCGTGGAGGAGACACCTGGTGGCGTGCAAGAATATTGTTAATTTCCATAAAGGTAAATTCGAAGGTTAATCGAGAACGATAAACAGGAGCAATTTGTTCGTATTGTAATTGAATTATAAAATTGAGTTTTTACTCAAAACAATATTTTTTTGTTCTTTTTACATGCCTGTTCAATGTTTCTCGGTGTAAATGCATGTTCTATTGCTTTTCATGTTAACAATTAGAACTTTCTATACTACTCTAAATAATAAGTGTTGACCCTTTAAGTGCTAAGTGCAATATTTATTCATTTTAGAAAACCTGGAAAACCTATTCTGTAGATATTTGTTGAAAAGAGATCCTATAGAAAGAAGCTATTTTAAACAAATTACCACAAGATAAGTTCTCAACAGCACAAAATGATCATTGTTTTAAGTCTTCCTTACCCGAGGTGTGTATCATTGCAGGAGTATGAGCGTCTGTCCAAAAAAGATGGCTGCCATCCAGACTTATTTGGATTCCTTGCATGTTGTTATTTCTTCCTGGGCATGTACCAAGAAGCAGACACCTCCATTGGAAGAGGTGAATCCTTTAAAAGTTTTAGTTGCCTGGGTCCTATTCCACAAAACTCTTGTAAGGCAAATAATTATGTTATAACTTTCATCTAAGGGTTCTTGTGAGGAGAGTGCTAAGATTAAAATTAAGATGTCTTTGCCTTTTTGAGAGCTTTGTGGAATGAGACCCAGATTACAAAGTTGGCAGATCCTACAGAGAATGGTCAAAGCGTTACTGTTTCATTTAATGTTATTTTTGTTTTGATTGTAAGATTACTTCACTTTAAATTAAAAAAAGTCTTTAGTTTATCGAGCCTGATTCATATAGATTGCCATTTTCATGAGCTTAATCAGGAGAGAGGGTAAGGAAGATGATTCTTGACTTTGGTCACACAAGATAACTCCATGGGGGTTAGCTGCCCATGCGCACCTCCACCTACCATGCTACTTCCGGTTGCCATCTTGTTCTTCACTTCTCTCTGAAGATTCAAACTATGAGGTTGTACTTTCATCCCAGCTCAGCAGTCAATGTTATTATACTGGCCTCATACGTTGTTTTACCCTAATTAATCGTTATTGTAATCTCATTTGTAAAAGTTGGTTAATTGGATTCATTAACACTTGTAATTAACTGGCCTCTATCACGCTTGACTTTTTTTATGTTTTTACTAGCTTTTATCAGCTATGTCTCTGTTGTTTTTTAACCTGTTTAAATATCATTGTAATACCATGCATTCATTAATCCTTGTACTTAACTGGCCTCTATCATACTTGTTAATGTTGTTTTAACTCTCTTTCATGTTGTGTTCCTTGTCTTTTATCTTCATCCAACTTTGCTCACTTGTAATCACATCTTTTGTAAGTTCACTGTCATGCCCATATCCATATATGCATATATATACACAAACCCTTCTCATAGCATCATTCACCTGGTGAAGGAGCAAGCATATGGTCCGAAATATCGTGAACTTATGAACAAACTAGAGTGAGTGAGTAAAATAGAGTTTTACATGGCTTTCAGCAATAATTCAGCTATATTGCCATGTGGTGTACAAGAGGCACACCGAGGGAGTAGCAGATAACAAAAAGAGACTGACAGAAAGTAAAGCTACAGCAAAAGATCCCCAGTTTAGCTGGCTTATACATCAAGCATGGGTTTACTGGGGTCCTTTTCTTACCAGTGCCTGAGGACACTCCTCGGAAACCCCACGGGGCATGAACAAACTAGAAGTTGACATCCAAGAAATCCTGAACTAAAAACAAGAAAGTCTAGCATCTTGTGCTTGCCAAATGTTGAGTGATCACAAGAAGCCAAAACTGCCTCAATCCTCTTACGCCCTCCATCGAGAGATCTCGCAGTTAGTGAGAAGCAAAACAGCCCTCCATAAGCACAGTTGGTATGGAGCGCTAGTGCAGAGCCAAAATCCCGAACTTCGTGCGGATGAGAAGAATAGGGAGGTGCCAGCCCCTGGACCTTGTACGCCCTGAAGACAACAGCTCTGAGCCAGTAGGACATTGAATTCCTGGTTATCTCTGTCTTGGACGTCACGAAAAGAGAAATGAACAATTATCAAAACTTCTGACGAGGCTATTTAGGCCGTTGCAGATAAATTTGAAGTGCACAGACTGGACAAAGGGAGAGATTAGCGCAAGGAATCCTTTGGACCTAGTACCATAGCAGATAGAGGCGGAATTTGGAACATTCTAGACTTTTGGCTAAGAAGCTGATTTTTTGCCAGGAAATCTCATCACAGGCCAGTTGTTCAGAAGGAAGGCCGGCTATCATAGAGTTGCAATAATCTAGACGTGAAGTTATAAATGCTGAAACGAGTTTTTTACAAGCGCTTTCAGAAAGATAGG
>JAULCD010157361.1:0-11011 GCA_032361085.1 Calliostoma canaliculatum
TCTATGTGTTGTTAGCAATGAACTAATTTCGATATGGTCAGTCAGAGTTTTGATCAATGAGTTAAGGTCATTAATGAGACGTACATATTTAGTTTTATTACGCATCTTGATAATATTATTTTCCAAGATAGTGAACATATCACTAATAAATTATCGATTATTGGTATGTATTTTAAAGTGTGGGATTTCAACGTTGTCAATATCACATATTGGTTTCTGTAAAGCATAAAATATCATAATTGTTAACATGTTGAACAAAGTCTGGGTGTAAAAGTCTTGTTCGTAAACCACATACATTTAGTTAAAGTATGCGGAGCTTATCAAGGGAGGCTGTATGATCAACGTCGTCCTATGCCGTGTTCATGATTGACGTCACTGGTGTCGTCGCTCCAGCAGTGACTGATTTTGTTATTGGCCTTGACAGTTCCTTCAGTCTATGATCTCTTCTAATCAAGTCATGTTTTCAGGTCCAAACCGCTCTTCCCTGCTGGCAACGCTGATTGTTTATATACAGTCTGTCTGCCGTTAGGATAGCACGATCCCCTGAGACATAAGCAACTCTTCTAACTGGGTATAACGCCGGTTTTCTATTTCTTTGGGACATTGTTTGATTACAAGTGACTCACCTGATAAGTCATCAAATCGTTTGTCAATTAAGTCACATTTCTTACTTTGTTTGTTCAAACTTACCTCAATATGGTTCAACCTATTGTCCTGGAACATAATAGTCTGTTCTATACTGGACCAAAAAAGATTCACAAGATTGACGGGTCATCAAATAGACGCAAAAGCAAAACAAATAAATTAAACGATTGTACAGTGTCATGTGATCCATATGAAATGTGATACACATGCAACACGTCTTTGCACGTGCGACACAAGCGTTTCATGCGACAAAATTTGCGTGAAGTATGGTCATGGGTTAAAATTATATACGGTGAAGTGTTAAGCATTGACACATTTGTTTTGTTTTGAAAGTTACTACACACAGATTCGATTGTAAGCAGATGGAAACATTGAATATGCCCTAAAGATGCCATTTAACCACTGGTGGGGCAAATCGTGCAGTGGGTATGCTTGAAACGGGACATTCGCAGAAAAGGGTGGGTGTAGCCAAAGGTGTGTCACAAAGTGTTATTTCTTGTTTGTGGGCTCAATACGAGGCAACAAATGATGTCCGTTAACGGCCAAACAGTTGGAGACCACACTCAACAACAGCGCGACAGGACCGATATCTCGGTGTTGTAACACGTCTTAATCTATTAATTGATGCTGTCAGAGTGAAAGCCACAGGGGTCAATGTCACACCATAAACAGTTTGTTGACGGTTACATTGAATGGGTCTTCCTACACATCGGCCAGTTGTACGACCACATCTCCTACCAAGACACAGACAAGCCACAAGACAGTGGTGTCAGGATCACGTTCAATGGCAAAGATGTCACTGGCATAACGTCTTGTTCTTGGTTTTGCCTTGACTTTCATGATGACAGGAGTTGTGTTTTGCGTCAACAGGGAAAACGTTATGCTATTTTTACAGCACTGAAACGTGGCAGGTTTGGCGGCAGTTCCCGTATGGTATGGTGTGGTATATGTCTTGGTGGTCGCACAGACTTAATGGTTCTCAGGGGAACTATATAGGGACACTATCCTCAATCCAATTGTCAGACCATTTGCAGGCACCATGGGTCAAACTTTTGCTCTGATGGACGACAGTGCTCGACCTCACTGGGCACGTATTGTCAACGAGTACTTGCAACAGGAAACAATCACAAGGATTTCCTTAACAGCAGTGTTCCCGGATTTGAATCCGATAGAACACGTCTGTGACCAACTCCAGGTTCGGATTTCTCATCATCAAAGACCTCCACAGACTCTCAATGAGCTTGAAAATGCACTTATCTAGGAATATACATAATATTGACAATGTTCTTTGATGTGACATTATATTTTGTATGACATTCTGTCATTCATTGTTTGCTCAATGTGTTGTTAGAGTTTTAATAGATTGCATGACATAATATAACTTGATTTAAACCAATGAATAATCATCTTTTGAAAATGTGATCCTTAACTTGTTTGCCTAGTGTATGTTTCCTGTTGTTTCCTGCAGTACACATATCTCACTCACTAGACTGTCGACTCTGACCACAATGTTAGTCAGATTTGATTCGATCAATCAAGTTTCGAAAGTTTATTGTTCATCACGCCGAGTCAATCGAATAGCTGTGGTCTGGTAGGGTCCGGGTTAATAACAAGAACAGCATTTGGTGGGGCCAGGGTGTAGGGCAATAAGGGTACAAATCCATAAACATTGAATATCTGGTTTGACGCTCCACAGCCTTGATTCATCACCATTTCTTGTATTTGCTTGATTTGGGGATGCAAATTAATATTATCTGTCCTTTTTGAGAATTTTACATTGTTTTCAGGACTGTCGTTGCTTTTATTTCGTGTCTAGCTTGTACTTTATTGTGTTCTTTATTTGTCATACCATATCCAGCTTGGGGTCAGTTTGCAGAGCTCTGACTCAACTGTACAAGGATCCATTGAGGATTACGACGTTGCCTACACGTTTATTGATCTAATCCTACAGGTGCACTATTCCGGAGATCTTAGAGGACAAGGGGAGGACAGTAACGTTGTTATTGGCTAGCATGTGTTGTTTGTGGTCGGGCAATGTTCTGCCGTAACAGGTCCGTCTAGTGGTCGACAAGAACAACTACGTGAAGACCAAGAATCTGGTTGACATGTCTGTCTACCGTCAAATTGCCTCTCACTAGCACCAGTTCTGATTTATGCTTGTTGAAGATGGCTTCTCACACAGGGATACCCCCGGAATCTGCCAGCCTCTCGGATGCAGTTAGCCACAAAACGTTTGTTCAGTTCGCTGTTCCTGATTGTTTGGTCTGACCCGAATTGCCGGTTTTAGTTGTCTTCCTTAACTGTCATGTTCATCACGGTCGTAAACACCATTCAAAATTATTTATGGTTGCATTATATTCTAAAGCACACCAGAAACGAAAACGACGCTAAAACTATGTTTGGAGTTCATATTTCACCTTAAAAATTCAAATTTCATTTTTCTATGTTTCTTTTGTTTTCTTTTAAATAGTGTATTCTTTGAAATAAGCAGCAATTCTTTAGCAATTGTGTTACTTTCATCAACTTTCATTATGAACAAACGAGATATTTTATGGAGATCACCTTTTTTTATTGCAATGTGTGCAACTTTTCCGTGTATGTAATAACACTCTTATCAAGCAAGTCGTATACTGACTTGTAATGGTACAGGTTATATACATATGCATAACTGGTGCACAATAGTAATAAACATGAGTTAATGTTTACACAAGAGACAGGGTTGATATGTAACTTATATATTGACCAGGCTGACTAGATTTTACTTTACTTAGTCACAGCATAGGATGATCTGAACACACCTCGCTATCAGCTTGACATCTTAGAAACGAATGTGTTCCCCCATTGTGACAATTATGTGTTAGCCACATGTCTCATATTTATGGAGGATAACCCTAGACCACATAGAACACTTTCTGTTATTGCTTTCTTACGTCAAAATGCAATTGAGACAATTCCTTAGCTTGCACAAAGTTCTCATCTAAATCCCAAACACATGAGGGATATTTTATTGCAGCTGCTCTAATTTTCTTGCGCGAAACTAGTTCAAAATGTCACTACTTTTGCTCTTTTTTACAAATGTCGATTATTCTAGAAAATTACTTTATTTCAACACATTATATCATGTTTTCTTTTTTATTACTCTCTATAATAAACGCAAAACACAAATATTAATGGTATTACAATTATATCAAATTTCGTGCTGTGAATGGAAGAGGTTTCAAAAGCGATGTACTTACCACAAAGCCTTGTGTGAACTTCATATTCAGAGACTACTGTTGGTGATGTCAGGATTGCTTGTCTTAGGACACACTGTTTATGTTATCGTGTTCTGAAAATCAATAAAGATAGCTGCATATTGTGTACTGTGTCTATAATCAAACATTGCAAACATTGACTATAATATGTATGCTATTTCCCTTGTCTGTTGTTCAGGATGTTGTCGCGAGTCTGTTCCTTGAACGAATAAAGACGATGTAAAGATTTTGAAGTGGGGTAGTAATAGTACAGTAGATTAGGTAAAAAAAAATTAAAATGTGAAAAAGTGCACACTGGTAGATTTTTTAATACTCTTTTTACTACAATTGTTGCCGCCATCTTGATTTCCAGTATTGCCACCATTGAAACACAAATGTGACCATATCTCAACTCACAAGACACACAGAGTCTTGATTTAAGTTGCTAATTCTATGTGTTATTATCTAAGGAGAGAATTTACTAAAATACTAATATACTATTATTGTTTATATGTCAAACTTTAACAAGACCGTAATCAGGAAAACATGTAAGGAAATCACATGTTAGTTTCTCATCTAAGGCCTAGAAATGAAATGCACATAATTGTTATTACTAATTTATTAAATCACTGCACAGAAACATGAATGTGTTGTTGCAGAGGGTCTTATAACGCAAGGACCACTATATTAAGTGTCCTGATAGATGTGCTTGTGTAACAATAGTTTATTTTTTTCTTTTTTAATGAAGGCGTAGAGTAGAAGAAGTCTGTTAAATTAGTATTTCTATTTTACCAACCCAAGAAGCCTACGTAACCATGACCAAAAAGTGAATCCTAGTAAGCGAACTTCCTTAAAAGCATGGTGTCCTTAGGTTTTGTGTGTAACGAACTGGCAAGTGTGTGTCATTAAAGCTAAAGCGGAGACAAGATTTGAGCCACGGCCAGTTAGACTAGGAAAAGTGTTGATCGTTCAATTGGCAGAACAAAGAGTTGCCATTTCTGCGATTAAAATGACACAAAAATAACTCTACAATATGCAGACATCGTCGTGTTCTTTATATACTACAATAAAGAAGGATGTTAGAAAAACTCACTCAGGGTGCCATGCACGCCAGAATTGCTAGATATCATCTGAGTTACATAACAACACTGAATAGTCAAATTAAATGCCTGCCAAGGATAAGGATAATAAAAAAAACAAAGGTGATAGTCTTGGTATGTCAGAGATTGTGTCCTTCTTAGAAGAAATTTGTTAAGAGAATATAATGAAAGTCTACTAGTCTTCACGTTGTCTGAGATTCGAAGGGTTTACGATGACAACACCAAAAAAGTAATTCTTATGTTTAACTTATACAATAGACATGCTATTAATTTTGTTGCTCCAACAACTATGAGGATGATGATGCCATTTGGCACATGCTGCACCAAAATTTAAGAAAGACATTTGATGGATCACTGAAACATGGTTGTCAAAGGGTTGCTATTCCGGAAAGTGTACTTCCTCTTGTAAGAACAATCGCAAAAGAGGATCAAGTATCCAATATCAAAAGCAAGTATTAAATTCCTTAACACAAGTAATACTCAACATAGTTCAAGATTTCTTGGATGTCATCTTCTGGTTTGTTCGTAAGTTCACGACGTTTCGGGGCATGTGCTTGCTCCTTCATCAGGTGAATGATACTGTATGGAGGGTTAGAGTGTATATATACATGTAGGGGTGTGGGGGTGGTACTGAGCTTACAATGGTTGTGATTACAAATTAGAAAAGTAAGAAAAGGATAAAATACAAGATGAAAGGGGGTCAAAAACAACAAAGACAGGTTTGGTAGTACAGTTAAAACATGATGTTACAATAAAGTTTAAACAGGTACAGAGCTGATAACGGGTAAGGTTAACTGGCCCCCACCCATTTTGATTGTGTTGTTTTAACCTTACACGTTATCGGCTCTGTACCTGTTTAAACTTCATTGTAACAGCATGCGTACATCATCTTTGGACTTAACTGTACTACCAAACCTGTCTTTGTTAAAATATCACACAACTAAAATGTATTACAATAAACACTAGGTTTACAAATCAGTAAAAACCTTTGCACATAAATTACAATGGTTGTACAAACTAGAGTAGTAGTACAATATAAAATGACACTAAACAATATGATGACAGTGGTCATTATTGATAAATAAATATCTTCACCCAGTGACTACTTTAGTCAAGTTTCCAAGACAGGCACAGGCAGAAATATCACTTGAAAGCTAGTATTGAATGTCCTCCCCAAATGAGTGAAACACCCCTTATTTATAATCTAAATTATTTATAAAATATTCTCTTTGCTATTAGAATATTACCTACATTTTAAGAAACTTTGAGAGAACTTCAGGGAATTTAAATTTAGCACTTCCTGTTTACAACCTATACATAAATCAGACACTGTCAAAACACAGGGTAATGAACTTTAACTGAATTTCACTATATAACAATGCAATACATTCTCAATTATTAATCAGGAACAAAATACACTAACATAAAACAGTATATTCGTAACACGTTGGGGCATATGCGTGATCTTTCTTCATCTGAAAAAGAAGCAAACATATGACCCGAAATGTCAGCAACATATATACAAAGATTCGAATTATGTCTTACAACTTCTAAGTGTCCCCGATAGAGTTGAATTGAAACTATAGTATGGTTTTGAGCATGTATACATATGGAAGTCATAGTAACGTGTATGTGTCGATTTATCAAATTGACAAACTTCGGTTTAAGATTATTCTATTTTGTATCTGCGTTTTTAAAAAAGGTTTTTCTCTCAACTTTTGAACTAAAAATGTATCTGCGTGCACAAAGTTAATATTTAAAACTAAATGATACATACAATTGTGAAATTTAAAAAAATACAACTGCGAGTACTCACCATCATTTCCGTGCTCTTTAACATCAAAACGAGTATGCGCAAATAGTGACTCGACAATTTTGACTTTCCTATTTGTTGACAACAACTCATTTTATCAACAATGTATCATCTATTTCCAGCTGCCCGGTAGTGATTAATTCTAACGACCACAAAGCCAATTAGAATCCCCTCTCATTGACTTATAGATATTTTCTCAGATATGCCATTCACTAACGATAGCTCTTGTTGACAATGTGGCAGATAAATTAGACTTACCAGCAGCAATCAAAAGCTCGACAATTAATGTGTAAACTTGGTATGAAAGCAAATACACTAATTGACACTTTACTCGTTGGTCATGAAACACAAACTCGATGTGAACAGCCACTTGTAACAAAAAGCGCGTGAAATATCAACAAAGTTTATGTATAATTTCTCATAATAAATTCAAGACATTGTATGTGACCGATTAAATGGCTGTTCAACTTTATTTCAACCTTACATCTTTAAGAAGAGGAGGATATTGATTTTTAACATAGTTATATTTTCGGAAAGTACACTTTATTGTTTTTGCTGTTTCTTTACAACTATCATTCAAATAGTTTAACAATTTTATTGTGAAGTTATGTTGTTTAAGTTACAATCTAAACTTTAAGTGGTTTCGTTACTTCAACTTCAATATGTTTAACAGCTAGAAGTGAGATCTCTGAGACTGACAGTAAACCTTATCCCCAAGGTTTAAGTACACTGATTACTCTGTTAAATATATTGATCATAAAAAAATTAAAACTTCATTCACTTTTTTTTTTGGATTACCTGTCCTGTGGTTATGTGTTTAAAATGGCTTCCTGTGGTATACCTTTTAAACACATTACCACAGGGTAGGTGGTTACGGAGATTAAATGTTAGGCATTGTTATGTCTTCTTTGAGCGGCACTCTAGACGTTGGTGTTATGAATAAAACGAGAAAACAAACCGTCATCTCTTAACATATGTTTAAAGTCTTTAATGTGTTATTTAAAGTCAAAGCAAAATTAGATGAAGAAAGTATGCGCTTGTAATATATATTACATACAGTTATTATTGAATGTAAGGCTATGTCCTTTCTTATTTAGGCGGCATTCTAGACGTTGGTGTGGTTAAAATGACGCTAAAGCAAAACCGTTATCTATCAACATATGATGAGGATATTTAATGTGTTACTTCAGGTTAAAGTAAAGTTAAATAAAGAAAGTCTCTTCTTGTAATATCTCCTTAGCAAATAAGCAGTTTGTTTTAATTTGTTTGCATACAATTAAACCATCTTATCACAAACATTTTGTTATCTTAAGAAACAAACAAAACAATTATACTTTAGTAAATACAAAGTTAATCTGTCAACATAAAACCGTCCAATAAATGTTATTGTAAAAAGAAATACATTTTATTTTGTGTCTTTAATAACAATATTTCTTTAAAACAAAGCAATCACGGGCCAATGCAGCCTTTCACTTACACTGGAGTATGTCATCTAATCCTCCTGAACTAACTACTCAAAGGAATTGAAGACACCCAGATATTTTGCTTCTGCAAGTACAAAGCAAACAACGAAAATGAAACCTAAAGTCAACATAAACGTTTTGATTAATCTTCTAGCAGCTCCCTCTTGGATTCACCTAACAACTCTTCCTCGATCTTGGTCACTGAGACGGCGTCTTTGAGGCATGTTCTTTGATGACTGACACGAAGTAGAGGAAGGGCTTCTTTTATCTCAATTGGTCCACTAATGTTGACAGTAAGTTTAACTTTTAAGCTTATCATGTTTTTTACCCAAACCATACGGATATATTAGCTGCAGTGTTGCGTTTCAGTACCGACCAAACCATTTTGGAAACCTTCAACTGATAAGATTTCATTACGCTTTTGATATGCTGTGTCACACATCCTGGCAACAATTACCAAACACTCCGTAGTCATCTGTTATAACAGTACTTGTTTCACCTATTTAGTAGGAATTTTGTATTTGCAAATGACTATGACACCTAAAAAGTTTGGTTGTTCCTTGGATTCCTTTGAGTAGTAAACTTATGAACCTCCGTGGAGTAGGAGCTGGAGTGTTGACTCGGGAACAGGTAAGTGCGGAGATCAATCCCTTGCTGCACCAAAAGACATAAACACATTGCACTCTTTACTGTGTCTGAGTTGGGTATTCTTGTCAACTGCTACATGATATATTGTTGGAAATAACCCTAAATCGATGGAATTTCGAGCACCATGTATACAAACATGTCTGGCATCGATCTCAGTACTGCAGAAGTTAAGCAGATAGGACTCTATGCTTGCACCGCCTTTTGTTCGTCAGTACAGGTCGGGACTCACAAGTTGCACAAATTCTGACTAGGTCTTTCCTATGTCATACATATGATTGCTGCTAGACAACTGAAATACTGTTGAAAATAGCATTAACCCTCACCCAATCTACACGTATTTATGACAGTTATTATCTGATCTGTGAAGGTACTCCACGTAAACAAGGATGATGTTTAACTTGTTTTTCTTTGGAAAGTGTACGGTTTACGTCGATTTTGACTTTTGTTAACCAAACCTATTCGTTCGGTGTTTAATATTTACGGTGTCAAATGATCATGTTCAAACAACAAATACTCATGTCAAAAATTGGTACACAGAGTTTAAGTTTAAAGTTATATGTGTGACATATCACATGGGTTTCCTAGTGATATTACAATGAGTCACTTATTTACACTTGTTTACATAAATAATGTCCTCAATTAGTCTTTTTTAAAATAATAAATTTGGTTAATGTATGTATTTAGTAATTCATCAACCCTGGTAAACCCGGCTATATCACTATAACTTCCCAGTTTCATGACAATATGAACTACTTACTCATTTGTTTACGCTGACCAAATAACCACGGTGCAGTTTCACAAAAGCTTTATAAAGTTATGGGCTCGTGGCCATTACAGTTTAATCCACACTTAGCCAACTATTCAGTTTTTAATTTCCAAAATAACATTGAATGTCGGTCACAAATGTCAAATGCTAAACTTGGCGTTGAAGGAGTTGAACTAAGAAACTTTTATGGGACAAGACCTTTTCAAGACATTTAGAGAGTTGAGGGACAGAAATAAGTTAAAAGGGTTAACACTAAGAGTGTGGCATGACCAGCCGATTAAACAGAACAGTGTTGACGCAACTCGGAGCAGAAGCGTCTTAGTTGCATAGGCCTTAAGTATAGTAGCACGCATCCATTGGAAACTGTGGTATGAGTCACATTTAATTATGCTGTTTCTGACGGGGATTAAATAGCATTTTACAAGTGTTGTGCTGGTTAGTCATACAGATAACTCCTCAACTTGTTCATACCTACTGGAAAATACAAATGTCTTAAATCCTAGCTGGGTAACTGAATTCGACTGAACCATGTGCTGTCTGTTCCACTTGTGATATATTGTTATTTTCAGTCACATTAATAATCAGCTTTGGTGCAGACTTTTTAAAATCAAATTTTAACACCAATCATTCTCTTTTGCTGGTTGCCAATTCACATCTGCGTAAGGGACAACAGCAAATACAGTCGCTAAATCAGCTGCAAACTTTGCAACACATTTCATCCACTATTTTGTGTATACAGATAACAAACCGGCCATTTGAACTCAAGAAAATTCGTCCTGCCCTTAACTATCATTTTCTTTCATAATTATACTGCGGGAAAATTTGTTTGCCCTACGTGTTATATAGAGCATTATAATTACGCTCATTGTTTTCTTTTAAAAGGCGAAAATACCCAATCTGTATTTTTTATAGTGTCCCCTTAGAATAAAGCACATTAGTTTGAACATTGGGACACTGGCCCAAACAGGGATATTTTTAATCATCATGTTTGAATTCTCAAAATCTAAACAAGTTTTAACATTTAAACCTTTTTGACACTAATGGCTGTAATATTGCCCAATTGGCACTAGACAATAACTCAATCACTCACGATTGAGATATTTCTTGACTTGACTGAGGTGAAAAAGCAACAGTCAAGTCGTTTCATTCTGTGAAGAATAGACTCTACAAGCAACAATAGAAGATGATGCTGCCATTTTATTAGATTATTAACAGCATAAGTAGCCCCCGTTTCCAAAGACGTCATAACTTTACGACGTCGTAAACCATGTCATTGGGTTAGTGGATTTGGTTTACAAATGCCTAAAATCGTTGTAAACCGTGCACTTTCCAAAGAAAAACAA
>JAULCD010157472.1:0-11010 GCA_032361085.1 Calliostoma canaliculatum
TATATATTAATATATATTAACATATGCCTGCAACATAAGAAAATAAATTTCCGATCAAAGCGGCTAACGAAAAGCTCAGACGGATGTCAAGCTGACAAATGACAGAATGTCGTACATAGCAAATAACGATAAAATTAGGTTTTTTTCTGTTTGTTTATTACACTGTTGTGTCTTAAATATATTCTTAGCATTGATGTCTGAATTTAAGTTTTACTTATTTTGGGTTTTTTAAGTATGTCATGCAGGCAGTTATTTTTTTCTGTCTCAGGCAGTTACAGCAGTGGGCCAGCGGCGTGAGTGCGATACGCGGTACTATAACAGCATTGGCCCTCTGCTGTACTATTTTCCGGGCATCAACATGCGAACAACTTCATCAGAAACACTGCTTCCCAAAACAAGTTGTGACGAGACGATACCCAATAATAGCAAAATCAACAACAACATAGCCCTTATAGAAGAGCACCGACACAACACATCGCCAGCACAAGCACATTTGATGCTCTATGACACTTTGCATGTGCTAAGATACTCAGCCGCATTTTGTGAAATCATTGTTGTGTGTTTGAATCTCATGTAATACTCATTTGATATTTTTGTGAAGTACTATGACTCAGATTTTGTAAATCATAACTAAGCTGGAAAACAGTAAAATACCGAAACATCACCACCGTGCAATAAAGAGTTGATCATCCATAAAGGTGTGTCACATCATGCTCCTGTGAGATAACTGAAATACACTTGAACAACCTGTTGCCTCCAAATCGCTCATTAAGGTTTTTGGAAGGAATACCTTTTTTGTTTAGGATTTGTCTGATGTTAGCTTCTAAAGTGTTTGTAAGTTCACGGCATTTCGGGCATTATGCTTGTTCCTTCATCAGGTGAACTTACCAACACACTCAAAATTGACATCTAAGAAATCTTGAACTATGTGTTATCACTTTTTAATGTCCCTGATCGAATTATTTTGTGAATAAAAGTTCCTTACAGGACGCTAAGTAGTTTACATCGAAAACAAAGCCTGAACACCACGACCACTAAGTACATGTTAATCTACTGTTAGTACAGTGAAAATGAGTGAAATATGTATACAACCTGCAGATGAACTTTCACTGTGTCCAGTTGAATGCTGCTGCTTGTCAGTAAATCCTCCAGTTCGTCTCTGGTTCCGTTCAGTAACTTCAAAAACGTTCAGATTGTCAGTAACTTGCCCATATGTCTCCTTTACATCGACTGTAACCAGTCCTTTGCTTCTGGAATGTATTATTCTAAGACACGTGTGATCTGCAAGTGTTGTATTCAGATTTAATAGATAACATGTGAGATAGTTCTCGTCAAAGACAGGTGAACCGCACTGTTCAAGACTTATACAGATTTGTTTACACATATTGGGGCCAAACGGTCCAATGTATATGTGTTCATGAGTAGTTCCAACCTGGCAAATGCAGAAATACATAACTGTAAGCACAGAGCACACATCTATTGACTGTAGGTCCATGTTGTATGAATCTTCTTGTCGAAGCTGTTTTATTAACTATAAAAAAAAGTTCTCTGAACTATACACGATTTGTGTTTAAACTGCCTTACCTATTGTTAACTCGTTTATTCTGACAAAAGTTAACCAGATGTTGATTGAAATATTTTGTAAAAACATCAATTTTGACATTCGATCCCAAAGTATAAAGTTTAGAATTTTCTGAAACAACACATTATGTTAACCCATTAACTTTAGTGTTTATGTTGCCAGTAATATTTGATGTAAAATCCAATTTTATATATTTTCGTCTTCCTTGGAAAAAAATTGAGAGCGTTTTGATCAATGGCTAAAATAATGCACATAAACAACCAACATCTTGAACAGGTTAATTCAATATATGGCACAACATGTCTGCTGACGTCATCCGCAATTAACTCTTACACTGCTGAACAAGGTTAAATATTTTTTTCGAACTTTGACCTCCTTGTGATGGTAAAAACCTATCATGTGGTAATTTGTTAAAAAGAACTCCAGGAGGAGCTCTTGTGCACAAATTACCATAGAAAAGGTTTTTAACAGCTTATTTGAGGTAGCATTGTGACAATTAACTAGAAAGAAAAAACGGGCTGAGCATTTTAACGGTTTATATCAGGGGAGTGAGTAATTTGGGATTTGTCGCTGTTGTCCACATTATTTAGGTTATCACACAGCGATAAGATTTATAACAGGGTAACACCTAATGTGGCTCCGGGCAAGTCTAGGCTGGCACTGATGAACCAAGGGTGATGCAAGAATTGCATCCTGTCTTCACCCTGGGTTTCCGAGCTCTCGTAATTGACACATGCATGTTTGTGCATGTGTCTACTTGTCCAATATAGGGTATTTCACCTATGTTTAACGTGTTAGCTCACGGAGACACCATATCGCAGTTTACATGACTATCCCACTCAGACAAAATATACTAACTCTGAGCAAAACATTATTTTATAAAGTATTTTTTTTTAATCTGGGCGAAGCCAAAATCTACCTTCCTTCGCTTTGGAATCAGAAGCTCTAACCTCAACACTACGATATTAGGGGACCTGTTAATTATTATAAAGATGGGTAGGTCGGAGTTTTGTGGTGCTGACATGTATTAAAAAATCTGACCCTCGCCGCATGCTTGTCACATTTTTTTAATGTTCCTCCCTTAAAATTACCATTAATATCATGACCCTCCCCAAAGATGTGTATATTATTTCATGTCCCTCTCCAGAAGAGTGTCCTATTGTTGATATTAACAATAAATGACTAAGGGAACAGGGACAAATGTTAACATCCATTAGGAGTCTCCTAACGAAAATGAAATATCACAGCAAAAACCTTGACAATACGTACAAACACAAATTATATTATCCAGAGTGAAATGCACAATTCTTTCTCTTTACAAAAAGAGCCTTAATTGTTTTATTGTATATTGTTGATTTTAGACTTGCTTACAACATAATGGCTTTGTTGTATCAGCATGAATGCATTTTTAATACTTCTGTTATCCTACTATACACAGACAATATACGATCCCGACATGAAATACAGTATGCTAAGCTATTGTATTATCATATGAACTCCTTTCAAAACGCAGAATAAGAACATGTAAAAACCAGACAACACATAAACAAAAACACTATATTTGCTTGAGCACTGATGAAACACAGAGATTATTGGTTCCTTATACACATGCTAAAACAGATGTAAAATATAAAATTTTCGAAGGACGTTTACAACAATGTTGACATTTGGAAACTAAATCTTTCAGTCAGGTAAAGAATACCCAAACCTTCTTTATTTTAGCTTCCTTATGTTAATGCATCTTTATGATCGACTAATAATAGGAAGACAAAGGGCTCAAAGTAAGTGGTCACATGGCTTAATTTGAGTTGTAAAGTGGTTAAATGTGAGTGGTCCAGTAGTTGAGTGTAATTGGGATAATGACCTAATTTGAGTGGTCATGTGGCTTTACTCAAGTTGTCAATATATTTTAGCGGTCAATTGGCTAGTTTGGGTGGTCAAGTGGCTTGAGTGATTGGTAAAGTGGCTAAGATTGAGTGGTCAAGTGACCAGTCTGAGTGGTCAAGTGACTGAGTGTATATAGAAAAGAGTGTTCAAGTGGCTTCATCCAAGTTGGCAAGTCTTTAAATATCAGTGCTCAAGTAATTATATATCAGTGGCCAAGTGTTTGCATCGGTGGTCAAGTGTTTAAGTGAATAAGCTCGAATGGTCCAGTGGCTAAATTTTAGTAGCAAACTACAGATGAAGAACTTTGAGGATTCGCGTGTTTAAACTTAGTTATTTTATGTTTGTTTATCATGTGGACTAAAACACGGCCTTCATAAATCAGTATTTTACGCTACATCGTCGACAAATTCACGTCGATTCCACATGCTAAGGTTAAACTGACTCCAAATCAATTGATCTGGAAAACAAATCGCATGTTCAGCTGACAATTTATTGCTAGCGACAAAACAATTCACAGAAAAGGTCTCACAAGCGACAGATATTATTAACACTTATCAGGTTACAGACAATCATTTAAAAGTATTTGATGAAAATGTAGTATACGATTTAGTCATATGTAACCAGTGTTTGTCAAACATTTACTAAAATAAACCTTTTACTTCTTATAATTCTATAATAAAGTGACATGCAGGTATTCATTTAGATATATGTAATCAGTGTTTGTCGACTATTTATGAAAACATACTTTTTATTTTTTAATATTTTTTTGCTTAAGATAACAGTGTTTCATGCGGGTAATCTGTAAGTGCAATAAGAATAGTAATAATATTTATGTTAAAACCGAAAGTGTTGTCTGTGGTTATGTTGTGTTTTATCTGAAATGTCCAACGTTTGTGTTATATTTCTTGTGAAAAATTTGACATCAATTTTTCTAACATGATAACTCAAATTACACCACTTGTCTACTCGAGATAAGTAACTTATATTACCTAATTTATCTCAGACACTTTCCCACACCAATCTAATATCATGACCACTCAAACTCAACCACTCGAGCACTCAAAATGATGCCAAATGACCACTTAAATTCAGCCATTTGTCAAACATTAGTAACTTGACCACTTAACCACTTCAATTTTGTCACCTGAACACTCAAATCCAATCACCTGACCACTATAATTCAGCTATTTAACCATAAAAATAGTTTTGACCACTAAAAACTCAGCCACTTGATCCCTCAAATAACGCCATTTTAACAAAGAAAAGATACTTGACCACTCTAATACATTCACATGACCACCTAAGCACTTGATCATTAAAACTCGCTCACTTGAACACTCACATTCTAGTCTCTTGACCACACAAAATGAAGCAGTTTGAACACGTAAACGCCCACATTTAGCCACAAAACCACTCAATTAAAACTATTTTATTACATATTTGATCATTTTGGTAAAATATGTCTCTGCGTCGGTGAGTAGCGATTTTGGACTAGTTGTTTAATAAAACTTTTGAAATTAATACCACATAAAATTAATGGGAGGGGTATACAGTAAACGAAAATACGACATGAATTAAGTGCGACCATCCTGAAGTAAAGTTAACCCTTAAAGTGCTGAGAAGATTTCAACCAGTGTGACCCCTTTGTGCTGTTGAACACTTACACTGTGAACATATGTATGAAAGAGCTCCCACAAAAGTTCTTTACAAAAAATATTGCAGGATAGTTTTTCAACAGCCTGTTGCAATTGAAGTTTGAAAACCAAAGTCTGACGCATGTTTCAAAATAGTTGTTATGCTCGCCTTACTTTCATGATTAACAGTATGCCCCAAAAGACTAATCATGACTACACTTGCTACCCTAAAGTTACGTAAGTTGTTTTGGTTTTGAATGGGTTAACTAAAGGAAATAATAAAGGACAAAGATAAAAACACAAACAAATAAAAATAAGTGCAGTTAAAATGCAGAATTACTTCTTAATAAAAGAGCTCTAAACGTTTTTAAGTGTTGTTTGTCTGCAACATGAAAACTGTTATCTGATGCATTTATTCTTTTCTGCTCTGTTTTGTTACTATATTGGAAACATGTACCAATCTGATATGAAATAACGTACATGAAGCTATACATATATTATGAACTGCTTTCAAAATACAAGATAAGGACAACTTTAAAAAAATAGTTACAAAACCAGTAACTATAATGCTTATAAAACACTGAGACACTAGATCCCGTTAACACATGTTAAAATTGCGGCAAACTGTGCAAAGCTTAATGAATGTTTACAAGCACTTTGACAACTGAAAACTGAAGCTTTTAGCCAGTGAAAGATACCTGAGAAACACGTACAACAATTTTAACAAAATTTCAAAGTTTCTAGCATTGATCGGTCCCTTGCACTGCATTGACTATTTCACGTCGATTTTACATAAACAATACATAGATTAAAGCGACTATCTCTGTCAAGTGTAAACAAATCACGAGAAAGGTTGAGGCAACAAAATACATCCACACGGATCTGATGGAAATATGGAATCAGCGATTCTAAGTATAATTACAGTTTGCTTTATGTAGGATCTGGTAACAAATAAAAGAGAGGTTAACACACTAACAATGAACAACTCAATGAATCATCTTCACTGATTACAAGAACTGAACGGCAATAATGACATCCCAGCTTTAGTCAATTAAAATACCTTAACCCTTACAGTGCTGAACTGTGGTGAATATAACTCAAAACTGTTACCACCTTGTGCCGTTAAAAACAATTACTTTAATCATTTGGATAAAACAGCTCCTATAGAAGCTATTGTATCCAACTCTTGGGTCCAGCACTTTAAGGGTTAATACTAAATCTCCATTCAGATCAACACTTTGACATGAAGGTTTCATTAAATAAATGATGCTAAAATAAACCGTGTTCACTCAAGCATAATATAGATTACTAATTTAAACGAGGGCATTTAATAACAATCTACTTAGCTACTCAGCGATGACTAATACACCATTAGTTACATGAGCTAATTAAACTCTCAGTTAAGACGCGAGTGTGTAACAAAACACAAGATAAGGATCATTTCATGAACAGAAGAGAAACTAAACCAGCCCCGTTATTCCGACACCCCAGTGAATGTTTATAACAACTGTCACATTTACAAACTACAACTGTCAGCCTGTGAAGGACACCTGACTAAAGCAAACAACGCACAACAGCCGTCATATATTGATTGATGTCTCGCACTAAATTCAGAATTGTACTTCGATTCAAGGGGTTAGGAATGCAGTTGAGAGCAAGTCTTCTTTAGAACGAAAACAATTCGATAAAAGTAGTAGAGTATTAAAATGACATAATCAGCTGACATTTCAAAACGTTTCATCCCAATTAAACGTCCAGGGCCCCATTCCCCAAAGTTACCTTAAGCTAAGTTTGCCTTTGATTTGTTTTTCTTTTCATATGTTTATGACTGCAGAAATCGATTTGGAACTGCGACAGTCGTACGTAAGTTATAGTTTAGAGCTTACAATCAACATAACCTAAGGCGGGTTTGAGGAACGGGGCCAGTGACGTTTTTTGAAGACCACTGTTGAGTTTCAAAAGACAAAGTTAACTAGCAAAACATTTATGTAAAAGTACGGAATGTCGTTATGTAGAGAAAAGGATATTGTGACATGCAGAAAATCAAAACAAACGTTGAACTGAGGAAAGTTTATCTTTATCAAATTGAGCCAGTGTACGACTAAAAATGAATAACTTGAACACTGATAGCCAAGCTACCTGACTACGCAGATTGACTACTTGACCACACAAACTAAGTCAAATGGTCACTTAAATTCAGCTAACTAACTATTTAAATTTTACCACGTGGCTACTCAAACGTTCTACAATACAATTAATGTAAATTGACCACTTAAAATATATTACTCAAATTACTTAAATTACTAATAATAATTAATAATAATATAAAAACATAATAATAATAAACATCATCATCATCCTCATCATCATCATCATCATCTCACTAAAATATACCGAATTCTGCTTCTTGAGTATTTGAAATGTACCGAGAAAAAGCTCAACTGTTGAGATTGATCCAGTGATAAAAAATATCAACTTTAAATTATTTTTTGTAATTTCCCAGATGGGTGTTCTTCTTGCCAATACAAACATATATACACATGTAAATGAATTAAGTGACACATAACAAAGTTTGTAATAATTGTCTACATATTAAATAGTTTTATTTTTGTTTACAGGTTGTAAATGTCGTTTTCGTGAACGAATATTAATTTTGGGTTGGGGATTACACGCATCGCTCGAACACAACATTATGGTGGCCGAAAGGGGCTATCGTAATATCGCGTTTTGCAGCCCACGCGATATGGCGATATGGCGATATGGCGATACAGCGATAAGAGGACACGACATGGCGATATTGAGATATCGCGATAAGACGACATGGCGATAGCACAACATGACATGTTGTGTTGTGCTATCGCCATGCTGTGTCGTCTTATCGTGGTATCGTCATATCGCGTGGGTTATAGAACGCGATATTGCGATGGCCCCATTCGGCCATCATACAACATGGATGCATGAATTGCAAGGCGCATCACGTGCACCACAAAAAGCACTTGCAATCGAATGTGCCAAAAAGTTTAAAATGAGAACAAACCTTCATAATTTTCTCAGAACTGATCAGTATGGCAAGGTGGCGATTTTCATAAGCGAGTAGATGGGTCGTCGGTTGAACATTCATTACTCTATCATTAGCAGACTTGTTAGAATATTCATTGTCATTAACCATGTGAAAGATATGCCTAGGCCAGGTTGACCCAGGACGACCACCAGAGTTAAAGATAATGCCCTGACACATCTTGTGTGACGTCAACCCTTCACTACAAATGACGTTTTAAACACTTTTGGCTTCCAAGACAGGCCTGTGAGCATCAGAACAATAAGAAACTGATTGATTGAGTGAGTGAGTTAGTGAGTGAGTGAAATAGAGTTGTACACATGGCTTTCAGTAATATTTCAGCCATATCGCCATGTGGTGTAGAAGAGGCACACCAAGGGTGTAAAATATGAGAAAAAAAGAGACTGATAGAAAGAAAAGCTACGGCAAAAGATCCCCATTTTAGACGTCTTGTACGTCAAGTATGGGGTTACTGGGGTCCTATTCTTCCCAGTGCCCGAGAACACTCCCCTGGAAAGCCCGCGGCGTAGAAACTACTTAAAGTCGATTGGGTATTTAAGCTTCACCACTAACTAATCCCTATAAAAGAGCCCGTCGTCAGTAGAATTTGAGGTCATGGAGGAAGGGCCATTGGTCGGACGAGAGCAGCTTTCTTTTACACATAGCACATATAGTTATGGTCGGGTTGTGTTTTCCCCATAACTGTAAGCTGGATCTTGTCCCGGTTCGGGCGAATCTCAATGGCGATTACTACATCCGGGACATCCTTCACCCCGCCCTTGTACCTCATTTTGACAACCAAGATTTTGAACTCGTCCTTTATTAAGGAATGACAACGCTCGACCTAACCGTTTCAGTGCTGTGAAGGAGTACTTTCAGAACAACTCCCCTTGCCTGTTATAAGTCCAGATTTGAATCCTGGAGAAAACTGGACACCTTACTTTCCCTACATCTACATTTTAGAGTCTGGGTAACAATCAGCAGAAATTAAATTATAGTTTGTACATTGAAAGATATAAAGATGAGCATATTTATAGAAATGACCACAAGTGCAGTTTAACTCGTTTTGGATTAACCGATCAAATCTGTGTCCATAAAAGCCCTACAGAAGAGCCTTAATTTGAAGTTAATAATTTGGTTGCGTCTTGTACCATGATACTTTAAAAAATATGAACCTTGAACAATTTTGTAATTTTCTAAATTTGTATGGCAATTCAATACAGCGACACTATAACAAATGGCAGTCCAATAAAATTAATTATAGTGTTGACATATTTTATAGGTTGCAACATTCCCAGTATGTGATAGTACTACATCAACACTTTACTCTGAATTTGAAACCGTCTAAGACTAAATTGTGACCACTTTTTGTGTTAGCAATGTATGTAAATTAACCTGAGCGGTCGCCATTTTGGAATGACCTTTTTGTCATCCAGAAGAGCTATATTATCTTAAAAATGATAAGTTATCAGTAGTTCATTGTTTATATTAACCCTTACCGTGCGGCTCCCGGAAATATCCTGGTCATGCTGTTAGCCTGACACGAATATTTCCGTGAGTTGCATAAACAAACAGGCGGCGATGATGAGTGAGCACTAGTTTGAATAGGCGAAACCCTTAAAATGTTTTGGGACATGGCACTCAGGATAAACTTATCAAAAATTATGCCACACGGTAAGGGTTAATTATTACATCATGGCTTATTGGAACAGTTAACAATTTATAAGTGAATTGATGTCACCAATTGGCCTTTGCTCCCTTCCTTCCTTCCTTCCAAAGGTAGTGAGAAGTGTTCGTGAATGAAAATAATTAGAACAGACCATAGTCCAACATCCACAGTCCAGTGACCTCCTAATCCCTGATCCAAACTTGTGGGTAAAGTGAGATTAAACCATTAAAACATGTCTGGGTCCTTATTTGAGTCTAATATAAACAATAGAATCTCGTCCACAGAATCGTGTTCATTCACGTAGACGCCGTCATCCGGGGTCTTGGTGGATAATTATATACATGTATGGGGTTATACCAACCTGGGGCCCGTTCTACGAAGACGTAATAACTGTACGACGTCCTAAATCATTTCACTGGGTTAATGGATTTGGCCTACACATGCAAAACATGGTTGGAAAGTGTCCACTTTCCAAAGAAAAACTTGTTTTTCTTTGGAAAGTGCACAGTTTACAACCATGTTTTTGCATTTGTAGACCAGATCTATTAACCCAGTATTATCGTTGAGGACGTCGTAAAGTTATCACGTCTTCGTAAAACGGATCCCATGTGTTTACAGTGTTATTGTAGCCTCAATCTACATGTTCACGTTCACACACTTTATTTACGTTTAATTTGCATACCCATCTTTTCTCTGCATATATCACAGACAATGCCTGGGAACCATTTCACAAAGACGTCGTAAATTTATGACGTCCTAAACCTAATCACCGAGCCGGTGTATTTGGCTTTCAAATGCAAAACGAATTGTTGTAAACTGCGCACCTTCGTTTAAAACTGCATCGTTTACATCCAAATTCCTTAACCCAGTAACATGATTTACGACGTTGTTTGACGTCTTTGTGAAACGGGACCCCAGATGATTCTAACGCTGACCCATGATGTTCTAGCAACTGACAAAAATCGTACTTATAAAATCAATTAAACATGTTGCAAAATCCTGTAATGTTTTTCCATAGTGGTGTGAAACTGGGACGCGATCAAGCGACATGTGGAGGGTGACCTTGCACAAATCCACATAGAATACACTGAGCGACACGGTGTACAATGTAACATAGCATACACTGAGCGACACGGTGTACAATGTAACATAGCATACACTGAGCGACACGGTAGGTTGT
>JAULCD010157583.1:0-16970 GCA_032361085.1 Calliostoma canaliculatum
ACATTTATGTAAATATGTGTAAATAGTTTATATAGTCTCTCATAACTCCATGTGGAGTGGCTCAAATTTAAAAAAAGATGTTGTATTTTAAAATGTACATTTATGAGGTGAGACTTAAATAAAAATCTGTCTGTCTGTCTGTCTGTCTATAACATGTCCAAGCGCCTGTTGTTGTTGTTCTCAATGCTAAACCTAACTTGTTAGGCTAAATGTATTTTAAAATGTTTTGGTGTTAATTTAAATGTATTACTGTTGACATAAATGTAGTGGTGTTAATGAAAAAATATTACTGAAAATGTGTTTCTCATCTTTATTTTCAACTTCTGAGTCGTACTTTACATTTAGTGTGTGTATCTAAAAATACAGATATTGAATCAATACATGCATGGTGTTTTTATTGTTTAAAGACTTTACCAAATGATCGGAGAGAGAAATGCTTGTCGCAAGGGGTGGAATATAATAATAATAAATAATCCTACTTGTATTACCAGTGTGTTTGGTATAATCTGTCTCGACATAAACCAAATTTAAATAATTTTCTAACAATGTCGTCTTGTATTTATGTGGTTGGAAAACTACAATTTGTGTAGTAATAAAACATATTTACCCACACCAACATTACAGTCACAGGACATTTGTCGTTACGCTTAGAGTGCTTAGTTCGGACAACCTTGTGCTGTTGAAAATATACCCTGTGGTAATTAGGAAATTTTTAAACAAATTACTACAGGATAAATTTTCAAGAGCTAGTTAGGTAGGAATTTGGAAACTGAAATTTCGCGCTTAACGTTTAATGTAAATGTTAGATACTTCCCCATTCCGTAAAAATGCATATCTTAGGTGGCTACACAATTACCAATACTTCTTAGCCGCAAATGTCGAAAGTTTTTATGAAGCATTGACTAACTTTTGTATATATATATTTAGCTGTAAATTGTAGTCAAAATAATCATTTCACAAAAGTCACATTGTTGTTTCTCGACGTTATAATTATAATGATTCAAGGAAATACTGAAGACTTTTTAAAGTATGGGAGTGTGACCTAACTCATTACATTCATCCTCACACTATGTAATTACTGGAGCATTATTGCAGCAATGATTCACTTAATGTCACTTCAAACAGTCAGCCTCCATGATGAGGAAACTGCGGGTGACATAAAACAGCTTTCCTTACTACCTGGTTCCATCTGGTGGAACAACATGAAAAGAAAAACCATATTGTCTCCGGCTGTAGAAAAGTTAGATTGCTTTGATTGAATTAATATCAAAGAGAAACCATATTTTTTCGGTAGATAAATGACCCCCCACCCTCATATTCACTCCCAACCCCATCATTCCTCTTTCACAACTCGTCAAATGATCTCGCTTTGATCAAATTAATATCCAGATTGTTTTTAAACTATCTTAACACAACATCCTCCCAACCATCGTCTCAAATTATTATTCAACCACCTTTTTAACAGCCCCCCCCCCCCCCCCACACACACACACACCCCAATCACTCACTCTACCGAGCTACCACCACCACCCACCACCCACCACCATTGCTGGCCAACATACCCCTTCACAACACGTCACCCCACCAGTCCGTACCATAACAACTGTTCTCATTCTCGCCGTTCTCATTCTCGCCCAGAAACTTGATAGACGGCTTGGTTATCAACAGAGTTATAGATTTCGCGGATATTGATTTCCACACGCGTTTTGTAACCGGGTCTTTCTGATAATCTGCTGGATTTATGTTTTAGAAAACATTTAAATTCAAGTTAGGGCCCGAATTAGATCGCTATCATAAGTCGCCATCGACCTTTGCCAATACCATTAGAACCATAGAACCTTTTTTCTTCAGATTTTTGAACCAACACCTAAAAAATGAGGCATGGGTAGCGTCCCATTCCACAAATTTCTCATAAGGCTAAGACGTCTTAGCTTCCATCTTAGCTCTCTCTTATGAGAGCCCTAAGATGAAAGATAAGACGTCTTGGCTTTACGAGAGCTTTATCGAACGGGGCCCAGGTCGTTTTTAAAATGCATGTTCATATGTCGTATGTTTCAAATTTTCAATATTTTATCCTGTCCTAGTTTTCTTGCAACAATACAACGACAAAAAAATAAACAACTATGGTAAACATCAATTAAAGTTGTTATTTATTACGTTTCGGAAGAACTACCCATTGAATATACATAAACAATACATTGTACATTAAAGAATAGACAAGAAAATATATTATTTTAATTTTCTTACTTGTATCAGCGTATTGATCATATGGTGTTTATTAAAACTTTATAAATATTATTGCAGTAGACAGATATTCCACATAAATGATATTGTCTAAATAACCTTTTTATCTGTACACGAAAGAAATAATTTGTATTTGAACAGAACACGTCAAATGCGGTGGTATAAATTTGTTTTACTCGTTGGTATTTGTTGAAATTTGATTTACTCGTTTATATATGTTGAAATTTGTTTTACTAGTTGATATATATTAAATTTGTTTTACTCGTTTGTATATGTTGAAATTTGTTTTACTCGTTTATATATGTTGAAATTTGTTTTACTCGTTGATATATGTTGAAATTTGGTTTACTCGTTTATATATGTTGAAATTTGTTTTACTTGTTGATATATGTTGAACTTTGTTTTACTCGTTGATATATGTCGAAATTGTTTTACTCGTTTATATATGTTAAAAATTGTTTTACTCGTTTATATATGTATTTTTAGTAAAAAAGTAGGATAAAAACATTTAAAGCAACTTTTGTTGTCTAAATCATGTTTGAAAATCTAATAAATTACGCCAACACTGATTTACGCAGTGCGCAGAAAACATTTTTCAACTGCAACCTAAATTATGTGTGTATAATAAGCCACGTAAATGTATTATTCTTACAAAAACTGCAGGATGTGTAAACTATATTTGTCAGCATTTTGTAATAGTCACATTAGCGTACAGCATTCATACTGCCCGGAACTTAAATAGTAAGAACATGAAGAGGGTAGGTGGATGGATGCTTTTTATTGAACTAGTTTTTTGTCGCATATTTTCATTCCCAATGTTAACCTAAATATTAAAACAACGTAAAAAATTTAATATTTTTTTTAAAAACAAGTCAATGTTAAATGATGTAATATTTAGTGATACATCGCTAACAGTATATATATTACGTCCATTAGGGCCATTTGAGATAAATTAAACATAAATAACATGTATGTAATTATGTCAATTTAATTTTAAATATAACCTTTTCATTTTTATAAACCACATCAAACCGGTTTTTTTTTCAAATTACTCAAAACTATTTTTGTTAATATTATTTTTTAAAGTCGTTAGAAATGTAAGGTATAATCGGTGAAACAAGTACTGGTTAAAAATCACGGTTTTGACAGAGTAGATGGAAACTGTATTTTACCAAGTATATTATATAAAAGCTCACAAATGTAAATAATAACGTTTTACTCTCGGTGCATTATTTCATTTGAAATATTTGGTATATTTTGTTATGGATTAATAAACCATAAATCCGTAACTAAAGTGGGCTAAAAATTGTTTAAAAACGTTATGTACTGACGTGATTACTCATAGTGAAATTTGATGTCTTATTTTCCTAGTACTGTTTTGTATGTATGTAATTTTCTTGATCGGCTATAACAAATGCAAATTCCTGGCCCCTGTCCCTCAAAGCGATCTTAGGCTAAAGAAATCGTAAGTGATTTTTGAAACAGGGTCCTTTGGAGTTGTTTCTTATCATAGGTTTACTACTGTCGTTGCGCAGATATCCATTTGAAACCGGTGCCGAATGGCACCAGTTCCAAAGCGATATCTGCGCTACGACAGTCGTAAGCAAACGTTATATTTTAGCACTTACGGTCAACTTAGCCTAACAATGCTTTGTGGAATGGGGCCCAGGTGCTTACCATATTCATGTTCATATGACCATCAACAAGTTATCACTTTCTTTCTTTTTAAATCTCTATTTTCAAACATTTTTGTTTTGTTTTTTGATACACCAAATCACATCGGAATGTACAAAATAAAACCAAGAAAGGTATACGATAGACTTTGTTTATTGCATTTTATCCACAACAAAGAAACAAATATGTACACAAAAACAATAAACAGGATAGAATCTCTCTGTGGTATGAACATAGTGGATATTTGTAATTGGAACATGCACACGAGACCACGGAGCTGAGACAACTTGCAGCTTGAATGCAAGGTACCCGTGTCTCTTCACGCATACACACGACGCACTTCCGATGTGTCGCTAACAGGACGTGACGTCATTACACCACAGGCTGAGACATTTGTACTCGTCAACAATAAACAACAACATACATTTGTAATGTATCTCACTCAAAGGTTCGACAATGAATCTTCAGTCGGACATGCGCATGAGCGTCTATGATTTTGAAGGAGGTATAAGCACAAACGAATCTGTTTGTGAAAGCACGTGAATCATTGTCATTGTGTTACATCACTGTCTCTATGACGTCAATATGACGCCATGTTAATAAAGTTACGTCCTCTCCACTTCCGACTGAAAAGGTCTGAAGAGTCCGTTTGGCGCTGTGGAGTTACTGCTTTTTGTTGATACTGGCGATGGCTTGTGAGGGGTGGGGGTAGATGGGGTGGAGAATGGGCTGGGACACAGCGTTGGTGAGGGTGGTGTGGTGGGCGTGGAGGGAGCACTGTGACCCATCATGGAGGCTGCTTCTAGAGGAGATCGTACAGTAGGGGGTTGAACGGCGTGCGGGACGACCATGGTGGGAGGTCGGAGAAAGGAGGTGGTCAAGCCGTTAAAGTACTCGGGTCGAAGTCCGGCTGCGGCCGCCATGGGCATCTGGGGGAGGCCGGCTTGGGGGCGTTGTATTCCCACACCCGTGTAGCACCCGTATGGACTTCCTGCTGCTGCAATGCCGTATGGGTAGGATGCTGCAGCTGCTGCGAGGTAAGCGTAGATGTTGGGGTCAGCGATACCGTAGGGCCAGGCCATAGCCATCCTCTGTCGCTTGTCCTTCATACGGCGGTTCTGGAACCACACCTAAAAACAAAATATAGAAATTTAGAAATATGACAAATATAAAAACATTACTAATTTATCTTTTTCCCATATCACAGATAGCCTGTCATTGTTTTGTTGGCTTGTTTGTAAGTGTAAAATCTTTAAATTTTATGATACAAATAAGTGAGTGAGAGGGTATACCGCCGACAAGTGAATAAAGTCATTGTTTTCATTTTTTAAAGATGAAACATTAACATAATAATTAAACAAATCGTATAAAACATTTAATTGAAAATATATTTTACCCAATAAAATATATCTTAATTATGAACAATGAGAAACATTTAGTTTTAATCAATTATCAAACGAGAAAAATCAACTATTTTTGTAAAATAATTTTTTTAAAGAAATGGGAAGAATAGTGTCTAAATGAATAAAACTGATACTTTTTCCATAAAACAAGACAAAAGATATGTGTTTACCTTACCACAGAAATTTTTCAGGATGTCAATTTCCTGAGTATTGAGAATCTAACTTTCTGAGTAACTATATACTCAGACATGTTGAATTCTCACACCCAAAACACTGAAATCCAATACAAGTTTCTGCAGTAAGTTTACCACTTTTAAATATCATGTAAACGATTGCCCTACCTTGATAGTGCTCTCTGGGAGGTTGAGCGAGGCTGCGAGTTCACAACGCTTGGGACGGGAAACGTAGTTCTCCTTCAGAAACTCCTTCTCAAGACGCCCGATCTGCTCCCTCGTGAACGCTGTGCGGTAACGTCGGACGCCATTTTCGTCAGTAGCAATATCTGCAACAAACAAACAACAATTAATGAAAAATGTAAGAAAAAGAGCTCTTCGATGTGAATTTAGTTTAACTTAAAACAGTGACCACCTTGTGTTGTTGAAACCTATTCAGTGGCAATTTGTTTAAAAGAGCTCCTGTGAGAGCTCTTTTAAACAAATTGTCACTGATAGACTTTTTAACAGTTTCAGGTTAGATAAAAAAAAACAATATTAACAAGTCAACAAAATGAAATCAAATTGCAACAGAATAGGTTGTCAACATCTTTAGGTTGAACACAAAATAAAACACTGATAAATCGAGATATGATTCAACATATTGAAATCAAAATTAAAAAAAGGTAATTTTAAAACATTTTAGGTTAGACATAGACAATGGTATTGGATAAGTCGACAGATGAAATAAACACATGATGCTACAAGCACTCTAAGATTTCACCTCACGCGGTGAAGTCAACACAAGTAAGAAATAATAGAATGACAATTAAACAACACTAGACTATTCCACAATACCTTTAGTCATTGCAATTGAGCACAGACAACTGTTAGACAATGACGACAGGTGTGAAAACTACTGTGTTATGAACACCTATAAACACAAACCAAACATCTTATGCTGGAACCACGACATGTTTATGATCATATGACCCCGTTGTCACTACTATCGAAATAACCATGCTAATTACCTAAGTGGACCATGATTCTTGACGTGTTTGACAACTGACGTGAAAATGAACGTTTTGCCTCGTCCTGTGATATATACAGCTTCCCCAGCACCCTGCCACTTCCCTTCAACCCAGCCTGGCCAATAAAAAACGCCATCTGGCGGCGCTACGCATTACGTCACCAATTAGCACCTTCATCATGTCTACCAAGAATCACGTGACACGTGTTCTGACCACCCATTGGCCGACGCTCCCTAAAGACTATTAAACACGCATATTGCTCGTTGAGTGATACTATCTGGGAAGATCAAAGGGATGTTTAGTTAGGGTCTATTTAGATCTTTGAGGACTCGGGTTCTTGAGAACCAACAGTCACATTGGCGTGAAGTTGTTTAATTGTTAGCTACGTGATATCAACGGCTATCAGGTCACAAAAATTGTCTGCTTGATAAAGGATGCTGTGAAGTTTTATGAGAGGTCGGGCTACCCGGGGTGTTTGACAAATCGGTATTCGTGAGCTGAAAACGGGTCTTGCCACACAAGACGATGTCACACCCCTGGACGCTACTGACCCCTACTGACCATCCACACGCACTTTGTCAGCAAGCGATATGTAAACCCCACAATCAAAAGTCACATACACTTAAATTGACCCTGGTTCAGTCTATAAATATGACCAAAATTTTAAATAGACCATTTCCCAAAGAAAAACTTGTTTTCTTTGAAAAGTAGTGAATTTATCATAATTTTAAATTAGTGTCTTTTAAAAGTACAAAGTGTACAGCGACTTTGGCAATTATAAACCGAACCACATTTACCGAGCCAAATGGTTCGGTTCACAAATGCAAATTGTTTGGGGTAATAAGCGCACCTTCCAACGAATATATTATATTCGAACAAATATATAAGAAAGTGTACAGTTCACAACAGTTTTAGCTTTTGTGAACTGAAGTCATTCGCCCACTGATACACTTGTATCTCAGTAGTCGCGGATAAATCGATAAGAATATCTCAACTGACGAGCAAACCAACTATTTCTGGTATTTCATTCACGCAAGTGTTACACTCTTACAAGAAAATAAAACCAGGGCCCCGTTTCTCAAAGCGATTTTAATTAAAACGATCGTAAGCGACTTTTAAAACAATGTCCTGTGGAGTTGTTTCTTATCATAGGTTTACTACTGTCGTAACGCAGAGATCGATTTGGAACCGGTGCCGAATGGCACCGGTTCCAAAGCGATATCTGCGCTACGACAGTCGTAAGTTTATTTTATATTTAACATTTCGAACAACTTAACCTAAGATCGTTTTGAGGAACGGAGCCCATGTGGATAAAAAATATACAATCATGATATCTGAATCTGCTTATTTTGAGTAAAGGCGATTAACATTTGTGTTCATTATCTATCTATCATAGATGAAGACTACAGCTACATGTGCAAAAGAACGTCTATTAGGTGAACTTTGTGTGCACGATAAGAAATGTATATCACGTTAGCAGCAAATTAAATACATACTTGTAATTAAGAAATTGTATAAATACATTCTATATATTCGTCATACAGGTTATAAATTGCAATTATTGAAGCAAGTGATATAAAATTACTCTTATTTCATTTACTTTAATTTTAAAAGTTGTGTACTTATATACAGTAAAAATTATAATACTAAAAAATTTTTTATTAGTTTGGAACATTTTAAAAACGAAATTTGGTTTTGTTCTATTAAAGAAAGAAAGGGGGTATGTTTGCTGTAAATAAATTGTTCTATGTTTGTACTAGTAAAATGTAAGTATAAATGTACTTTTTGCGTTTGAAATATAATTTCCTTTCTTTAATGTCCAACATTTACATTTATGTGAAAAACGTACTTGATTTAATTTAACACGTGGACATTCTATGAAAGTATTTGATGCCAACACGCGTCTGACAAATTAATCCAATAATTTGATTTGCGACATTTATTCGGATTTAGACACGTATAGACAGATTAATCTGGTCCTTGTTTACACGAGCAATGCTAATCCGCATTCTTTTAATCCAACCCGCACGTGTTAACTTTTGGCGACGTGATGAGAGGCGTTGAAATGCGGTCGGGATTAGATCAATCGGGTGACCCCCGCCATCAGGTAGCAATTACCTATTGTTTTACGTGGACAGTAATTAGCTGTCTATTGCCGGATCATCTTGTTTGACCATAATACAGGTCAATCTTTTTTATTGCCAATCAACAACTCAGACACGAGACATCCGTGGGAATTCTCAACGTTGGCCTGTTGGGTTTTTTCAGTTGTCATTGCATACGTATTTAATTAGAGTAATTGGCAACATGAGTGACGACAAAAGATGTAAAAGACGATAGAGATGGACACGCGACAAGGTGTGATAACATATGCTACTTGGGATTGTTTGTGTTACAAACATACTAGTTATCATTAACCACAAAAGCGATTAATATCAGCTAAACATAAAACTGTGACCATCAGTGTTATAACATATCCTGTGATAATTTATTTTTTAAAAACTATTGTCTCGTAAGAGCTATTTTTATCAAAATACTATTGGATTATTTTAAAAGCATATTATGGTTTTAACTTTGGAAATGTTGCGCCCAGGAACATAAAGGTTTATAATATAAATTATCTGGCTTCTGTAATATATGCTATGGTATTATGTGTTTATATAATTTAGTTATTTAAAATAGTACTTTGGTCACAATTTGGGTCCTAACGAATGTGTGTACAACAATTATCACAGAAAATATGTATGTGTTCATTGCATTAATGTTGAAAGTTTACTAGAGAGATAACGAATCGCTTCTAATTTAATAACTTCTTGAAGTTCTTCAAACAATTTGGATATGTTTGTTGCTACTCTGAAATTAAAACATTTTAACTAAATTGTAATATTTGTTGGTTATTATAGCAACTATTGTAACAAAATATTCAAAAACCCAAACACCTGTTTTGAGCCTGTAACTAAGTTTCCTGATAAGAGTTATGTTCTGGTTATCTTGAAATACTTTATATAAGTATCAAACTAAATCGTGTAATTTATTTGCAGGGAATAACGTCATAGTTTTAATATTAGTAGTATTGTCATTAAGAAATGATGTATTAAAACGATGTATTAACAATGTATCATGTCACAACATTATTAAGAAAATAAATGTAAATCTTCTGACCCGTTGTTTGAAATGGGATTTTAAAGGTGAATATAAATATATAATTTATTAAATCCTTCGAATAATTAAACCACTAATTTGACGATTTATAACAAATGTTTTATTTATACTTTGTCGTACACATACTTTTAATTGACGTGTACTTAAAGACAAACATATTTCTTTTTTGGGTATCTTTTATGATTAATAAACATCTTTATTATACGAAAATTAACATTCCAATAGAGAAACCATTTCCTTAATCTCGACAGCACGCTTATAAAACATTAATATTTGATTTATTGGTATTGTTTTATATATTTGTATTCATACCATGTGCTGTACAATTAACGTTGTGTACTGATCGCCACTGGGCTGCAGCATTTACTTTACAAATGTCAAAATTGTTGTAAATTGTGCACTTTCCAAAGAAAAACTTGTTTTTCTTTGGAAAGTACACAATTTATAACAATTTGGACATTTGTAAACTTTATCTGTTCGGCCTGTGCTCAGCTCGACAATTTAATCATTCAATCTGCGGCTTGGCACCACTCAGAGATATCGTACACCCTTTAATAAATATTCCACGTTTACGTTTATACTTATAATGCCTTGTAACATTACTATTGACGGCAAACGTCAAGGTTTTATTATTTTCTCACCTATGCCGACTTCCGTTTTAATCTCCTATAAATATGTTATTCTGGCGGTTTATACAGAAAATGTACAGCGTTAGAACACTTACGCTTTTAAATGACTAACGAACATTTTCTAAAAACTCTTGTCAAAATTATCTTCTTGCCTTACAACAACAGAAAAATATTTAATATCATTGATAATTGTTTTTTAACTGTCATTTGACATTTGATTTGTGGTGAATAGTGTTTATAAATTCATAATGGCATAAGAAATTGCTTATGTTTCTGTTATTTTATTGTGAGTATTATAAACTATCCACAATGAAAAAAAGTGGAATTTAAAATAAAATAACTTTGTTCAATAAATTCAAATTACTAGTCAACGAAATTTATCAGTATAACGTTATACTGCAGGAAAATCAAAGTGTATATAAAGAAGATAAAATGATTAAAGGTTGCATTAATTTCTCATTTATCATCTCAATTTGTCAAGTTTATTAAATTTGCTCCATTTACGTGTCCAATGTAACATCATGGTTATTATAATGTACTGGGAGATATGTAAACGCTCTTTGTAATATATTTTCACTATTTAAAAATATATTAGAAAATACAATGTCTGTCTGATAAGCGTCATTCTTGTCAATGAGTTGAGATAAATTAAAGTAAAAACCGATTGTATTTGGTTTTATTGGTATAATAAAGTAACGATTGTAATTGTTATAAATATGTATTTAATATTTAACTTAGAATTGTTAAGTTTTCTTTAATATTGAATACATGAATTAGTTTTGTTTGATTTACAAAAGCTGTGGTTTTTAATGTTCTCGTGCTGTCACACTTTGGTTTGTCATTAATATATTATTTTCATGTATTTAAAATATTATTTTATAATGAATAATTTCAGTTGTGTTAACTATGTGTAATATTTAAGTATCAAATATAATAAACCATCATTATTTTATCTGCAATTAACCTATTAATTCGTTATAAATGCCCGAAATCGTTGTAAACTGCGTTTTAATGAAAATTTTCTCAGTGCTCAGTTTACAACATTTTAGGTATTTGTGAACCAAACCGGTCTACAAATAACAAAACCATAATTAAACTGTTTAAGTTCTATATCAAAAATTGTTTTTCTTTTAAAAGCGTTTACTTTACATTTTAAAATTTAACAAAATTGGTTTACAAATTATAAAATCGTTGTAAATTGTGCACTTTCCAAAGAAAAAACTTGGTTTTTTTGGGAAAGTGCACAGTTTACAACGATTTGGGCTTGTTTTAACCAAACAAATTGGGCGATGGCTCTCTATCTGAAGTTTGACCAGTGATCCAGTTAAGCAAACCCCCCTCATTACTACCTCAGGGAGGGGAACACATGGACAATGGCGCTGTTGATGCTGGTCAGAATCGCCACTGGCCACCGACCTAATCTATCCAATAAATCACGTGATTCCTGATACTGCACGTGTAAGTAGTACTTGATTAGCTGCAATAAACTCCTACATCAGTGCAGGGCACTGGAAACAATAGACACTCGCTGTCTACCTGGAGGCGGTAAGGGGTTATTAATTGTTTTATTAGATCATAAGGTTGGGTAACAATGCCTACCTGTTATTGGGCGAAGAAAACAATAGGAAATAGGTAATCAGTTATCTGTCTACGGCAGATGGTCAAAGGACTAAACATGTTTATGATCTATGCATTTCATACAATATAGATGTAAATTTATTACTTTTTTGGTTGAAATTTAATCCCATCTTTGAAAATGTATACAGTCAAATCAGACGTTCTTTCTATCATTCCTGTCTAATTTGCATTAACAGTAACTATACTAAACCATCAATTACAATATACTTATATTGAATCACCTGTTTACCGCTTTTGCGACTGTTGTATTACATAAAAATATACTTTAGTTTTAAAATAAAATTACTTATTTTAAAATATAAGTACATAAACTAAAAATAATTTTAAAATCGAGGTAATGAAATAATTTGTAAGAATGTAAACGCCAATTTCCGTTTATATTGTAAAAAATTCTCCCATCTCCAAATAAATGTTAAAGATGCGACTTATGGGTGTCTTCGTTGGAATTATTTAACACGAAGAGCGCTTGTGACATCATACCTTGTTTTCAGTGTCCGTATATAACTTAAATATGCTGTTTCAAGCTTGTAGAAGTTTCTTTTTATTTAAATTAGTAAAACAAGTAACTAAGGATATGTTTAAACAGGACAAGGTGGTCTTACTAAACCGGTTCTTTATCATGCTCTTGTACCACAACTTGTCATAATTATGCAGCAGATAGTATTTGGTATTAACCTCTTTACAATGCTGAATATGGTTAAGTAGATTCTTAAACTCTGACCACCTTGTGCTGTAAAAAACTAGCCTGTGGTAATTTGATTGAAAGAGCTCCTATAGGAGCTCTTTCAAACAAATTACCACAGAATAGATTATTAAAAATTAATTTTAGCCATATTTGGACAGTGAAATGGAAAAAGGGCTCATTAAACACTAACCCCTTGAGTACGAGCGACATGATATGTTAATTTCAATATGTTTATTTCATATGTTCATTTGCCAGTAATATTTTGTTTTTCATGTAAACTAAAACATTTATTAAAAACACACCCTGTGCTTATTTGTTAAACAAGCTTCCGTAGAGAGATTTTATAAAAAAAAATAAACACAAGATATATTTTTATCAATGTATAATTACAGTTTTAAGTTTAAATAAAATAATTCAGTGCATCACTCTGATGTAAATATTATATTCAGTGATAAATTGTGTGTATTTACTAAGATGTCATATTCCTGCATATTTTGTCATAATTAGTATTTCTGTCACATGGATATACTCATTTCTTTCGCATTAAATACATGTATTATTATTCTAGTATATTGTAAGAAACTTTAAAGCAAACTATTTGAAAGTTGAGTATAACAATTGCAAAAAAAGCCTGAAGTTGATTTGCTAAACTACATACGACTTTCTATTTCCTGTTGTGTAGACTTTTTGCAATAACTATCTTAATGACTAAGAGAGCGGAAATGATAATAAAGTTAAATGCTAACTTTATTATTTCTGTTTCTTTATTAATGTTTTATTGATGCTTGATTTCCTAATTACGAATTTATTCAAAATTACGTTAATAAATCAGAATTTCGAATGTCGTAAATTATCGTATATAAAACAATTACCTTTTCTCATCGGGCTTCGAACCATGTGTTCATCTTCACTCGATGACGTCATTTTGATGTCATCGTCGTGATGTCGTCTGTCTTCGTCGGATGTAACCGTGGATGCTGTCTCGACGCTGGTTCCGCTGTCGTTGAGGCTGCTGTCAGCACTCTTGCAGGTTCCGACGTCAATTTCTCCTCCATATTTCTCCAGATCGCGGGTTGTGTGAAACCGATCGTCTGCTCGCTCAACATCGATGTAGTTTGGATCCGACATAGTGTGCATGGTAGAGGAACAAACTGGATTCACTGACTTAAGTTGTATAGTTCCGGGCAGTGTCAAACAGGTGTTCCGGTCACTGTCAATGTCAACAACTAGTCCTTGAGTTAAAGGGATTACTTCCACCTTAGTTTATCGTATCACAGAATATAGTTCCTGACGTTGTCTTCTTAAGGGTGTTAGCCACCCAGGCTTTTCTATTGCTGTCACGTCACGCTTGCAAGTCTTTCCTCTTTAGTTGTGAACCTGTCGAATTTTGCGCTCGAGTTGCATTAAATAGCTAGTGAAATGACGGGCTGACTAGCGAGGTACAAATAGTTGCTAGTTCTCAATTCACAATGAATTCCTCCTTCAGCTCGCCCCGTCTAAAAGGTCGCTGGGGACAGAAGATTTGATTGACAGGTGATAAAATTCAATATGGGCGGAGCTTAAGATTCGTCTCGCGGCGTCAGGGTCCCGCGTCGCGTTGATTGGCTGGGCGTGGATGATAGTGGCCAATTAGGTCGCAGACGAGGCAGATCAATCATGCCCTTGCCTCGTCTGTACCATTACAGAACATCTTCGGTGGTTTAATTTAGTTATTATGGAATTATTCGTTCAAAGCAAATACGTCATGGCAGTTTCGAATAATTAATCCCAAATTCGTTTAATTAAAAGTTTGATTATCGCAAATCATTATTTTAAATGAATTTTCCTGCACGTACATAAAAAATTGGAATTTGGAATTTTTCATGAAACCTAAAGTAAAAGGCGACTGAATTTATTGACTGACATATAAAAAAAGAAAATGTGTCTTGGTACAATACAAAAAACTAGTGTGAAACAATTGAATTGCAAAAGTTAAATTTACAATTTACAAGTGTTGCCAAGTGCCACAGATTCTGATAATTTGTCACATTTTATTATCTGTTAGGTTCTTTTTGTTGTATTTAAAAAAAAAGCAAACTTATAATGCCAATTTGATGTGAAGTGTCTGTAATTCTGGGTTAATGTAGTCATTTCTTATTATGACGATCTTTATATATTCCACTTTTGTTCGCACATCATTGTATGTTAGCAATCCAAAACTGTAATCAAATGAAAATGTTTAATTTTTCATCTGATGCTAACTCTGTGAATACCAATAATCTAATATAAATAAGCTGTTTAAAACATATTTTGTGATAATTTGTTTAAAAGAGCTCTGAGAGGAGCTCTTTTAAACAAATTATCACAAAATATGTTTTCAACAGCATAAGGTATTCATAGTTTTAAGTCTAACTAAAATTAATTTGACATAGACACACAAGTGCTTAACAGCACTCTAAGTTGGAACTCAACTTATCTTCTTTTTAATAAACCCCAGCTATTTATTATTATCCTGAGCATTTTAATATATGTTTATACTGCAGTTATGTGTTCTTTGATTCAGGTTTATACATATTCATTTATGAATAACTCTTTTGATTTAAAAGATAAAAGTGCTACATATGTTAATTATGTTTCTTGCATTTGAATTACAACATATACAAAAAAAATAACTGTGAGCATTCCATCTGATAGACAATTTATTTGTCAGTAATGGGTATTTAAATATTTTTCAGGGATTTCATTATCTTTCATCTATGAATACATATATTCTCAAAAAGAAATTTTGTTCAAAAATATTATAATTAATTTCATTCCCCCCAGATAATACACATATACTAAACTTTTTAAGGGTGTCTAAATGATGTTAGTTGAACTTAAAACTGTGTGTAACTTGTGCTGTTGATAACCTAACCCCGGATAATTTGTTTTAAATAATAAATTACGCCTTAAAATAGTTTAAACCAATTATTACAGGATATGTTTTCAAGAAAATGCTCATCAAAGAAGTCAGGTTTTAAACAGCCTTTTCGATTGGAAATTAGACAATAAAACGGACAAATGTTGAGTTTGGCACAGTAAGGGTTAACAGACAAAATGTCTAATGCGAGCATTTATTAGAACAAAGACAGGCGGGGTAATGTCAGCTTTTTAATGAAAAACATTTATTTTGAAGACTGTAATCCTTGTGTCCTTGATATTCCCGCCAAATCACCCCTGTGGAAATCCACATTGCTTGGAACCTAACGATATATTCACATAGCTCATTAACATGGGTTGTTTGCGTCCCTAAAGGAGAATGCGATGGTTATTTTAAGGAATCACTTCTGGGAGCTCCTTGATTTAACCGCGAGTTCCCTGAAGACAAATTCCGAGGCAGACGATAGTTGAGCGGGAGCAGACGACAATTGAACTGAGCAGACGACAGTTGATCCGAGCAGACGATAGCCCATGCGTCCCACAGTAATCAGGGCAGCGAGTGTTGTGATTGTTGGAGATTGGGGCTATCAATTGACAAACAATAGAATTACATGAAATACAATACGTCATTGACAAGTTTACGTACGTATCAGTTTGAGCTTCTGTAATCCAATGAAATTAGGGTCGGATCACTTGACCGCGGCTTTGTCTCAGCCTCCCGCCGACCGCCATTAAAATAACACACTCTACATCGGCAATGAAGCGAGGGCAAATCTGTTTAAGTGGAACAACATTGTAAACATCTGAATGACAATCAAAGACAGACATGTAGTTGTTAATTCGATAGATGTTTGCCGATTGTGTGATCCCCTATGTTTATGATTTAGGGACAAATACCTACAGACGCTTGTGAGAGAATTAGAGGTATTATGATAATAGAAAGACAATGATGGAGACGGGGCGGGACTAAGGGGTGAGGTTATTACGAGATCATAATTACACCTAAAATCATTTCTATCCTTTTGTTAATGTATAGAAATATTGTGATAATTGGACCAATGTACAAATAATTTTACAACTTTTTTAGCAATGGAGACATCAAAGGTATTAGCACCTGTGGTCGGGAGTAAGATTTTTAACATAGGATGTCCGCCTGGGGGAATAGGTACTTACATATCTTACACATATACAGAAGATGTACATAGCGTTCAATAAATCAATGAAATTAAATCATGCCCTTCAATGCGTGAGGTCATCTTATGTGTTTGTTAACTCAACCCTTAGAGTGCTAAAAGTGATTTTTGTATGAATGAAAAACTGTTACTACCTTTACTACCTCATGCTGTTAAAAACCTATCCTGTAATAAAAAAAATTTAAAGAGCTCCTGTGGGAGCTCTTTTAAACAAATTATCACAGGATAGGTTTTCAACAACTTATTTAAACTGAACTTTGG
>JAULCD010157584.1:0-11007 GCA_032361085.1 Calliostoma canaliculatum
AAACCCTTCGATCAAACCCAGGGGATAGTAGCGTCAGTCGGTAGCGAGCGTGGATCCCCTGGCGTTACCCAGGATGTCCCAAATTATGTGTCACTGAAACTATGCACTATTCTGGTCAAGCAGACTGACCCTAATAAATCCACCTTCTCCCAGGTTAAGACTATTTTAAACATTATTTCAGCTGTCAAATATATTGCAAGAGAAAAGCTTGCAACAACAAAATGACACTTCTACTGTTTGTCAAACTATCAAGTTGAATTTTCTAAATAACCTGCACTGAATTTGTGGTTAGTAGGGTGTAAATAAAAATATTAACTTCAGGGAATAGTCAAAATCGCTATCTGTCGGAACATTTGACATTTTGGCAATACAAATATAAAAGTTGTGTGTATGAATCACCAAAACTCGTCACGGCATCTGGTAAGGCAACACTGTTAAACGTAAAACGGATTTTAGACGTAATATTCAACGTAAGTGCATAATGCTAAACTCAGAATACAATCACCATACTAAAATAAGAATATGATGCTAATGGCGCTGTGAGGGTCATTTGTAAATACGTACCAAGGTTTAATGTTCACAATACCTCCGGTTAACTCTTCTAGTGACAATGGCATCTTGGGATAATTTTAATGTTATTTAATTTCTGAGTATCTTGACCTCTTTTAGATTTTACAGCATACGAAAGCGAGAATAACTTTGGGAGGTTCAGGAAGAGTCTCACGGGTTTAAGACAAATTTTGACATATTTAGAGTTCAAGAAATTTTTGGGGGTAAACTTGACAAAAACCTTTTGTTAGGTTACGACGTCTTAAGTTTGATCTATGCACTCTTATTACGAAATTACTAAGATGTATTAGCCTTACGATAGTTTTGTGGGCTGGAACCCATGTCCGTGTTTCTTATTTAAAGTGAAAGGGTTAAATGATTAAGAAAACGGGTAATAAAAAACAATGACACTAGTTTTGATAAAACAATTTAACAAATAACAGCAGAATATTACCACCCATAACAATGATGCTCTTTTTAGGCAACGAGCTAAAAGAAAATTTCCCACCACAAAAATATATTCAGACAAATGTGTCAATCGGTAGTTAGGCTAAAACATTGTATTAAAATATTATCAGGAATGCATAATAGTTTATAGCACGGAAGTCAATCATTTTATTATTTTATTTATTTTACTTTATTGTCTAATGTTTCTGGTACTACAAGTCAATATAACGATCAAAGGACTAAACATAGTCACTACACAAGCACCACTATGTTTGTTATATCTTTGTTACTTTGTTGTATATTTTAAAAGATAGACAAATTAATGTATTGTACACTTTTTTAAAAGTTCTCTTTATGTTTAGCAGTATAATTGAGTTTGACCTCGGTGAAACTTTTGATTGAAAGAGTAGAAACAATGGCGGGATACACGTATCTGCAACACTTAAACAAACAGAAAAAAAGCTGAACCACATTGCTATAAACGTATCAAAACGTAATAACCTCCTTGGTCATTTTACAAAGCTCATGTTCCCGTTTAACAAAACGATCATACTTTTATCTTAGCGCTCTCGTAACGACCTATTATGCAAAAGATTTTTCAACGGTGTTAAAACGAGATTGATATTTCTAAATTTTGAAAGTATTTTACATATTTGAAAAAATGCAAAGGAAATATTCTAAAAAAACTTAGCTCTTAGCCAGTAATTTTTGTCGGGTTTTATTTTTTATCAGACTTTGTCAAAAAGGTCTCTGTATACAGTTAAAGGACATTTCCGGGAGCTTTGACGTACGCTTAAAATATTACAGTAGTTTTAGTCACTTCTTTGAACTCCCTTGTCAGTTCATTACTGTATGTTTTAAGTATTCAATAATTATCAAAGGAACACTCTCCCCATATGTCATATCTCCATTACAATTAGTTTATTGAGCTGTTCGGGCTATTTACAAGATCAACAACGTAGCGCCTCAAAGCGGAAAAACCATCACTCATAACGCCAATTTGTTTAGTTTACACACACAAAAATCGTTGTAAACGGTGTGCTTTCCGAAGGAAAACTACATTTTTCTTTGGAAAGCCCACAATTTACAACGATTTTGGTATTTGTAAACTAAACCCATTGGTTTGTTGTTACCGCACTATTTTCTCGCGAATTGTTACAATTAGAATTCAACTTCCTCTTCCGGTGTGTGAAACTAAAACGTGAACAACCCGAATGAAGTGTTATCGTTTGTAAGATCAAAGCGTATGTGAACCAATTGGGATTACTCGACACTTTGGTGACGTCATTTTGAATCGAAGTAAGCAATTTATAATAGCTCTTTTACTTTGACATGACAAATAACGTGTTTATCGATAAACAAACAAAAGTATCCTGATTACCATTTTTGTAAACAGCACGTGCTTGTAAACAAAGAAATATCAGTCACGTGGCATATATTTATTCCAAATAAACATACTTTCTTTACTTACCATTTCCTGATGAAAAGATAAATATAGTTAACCTAGATTAGTTAAATATGAGATACAATATATAAACATTTACACTCTAAATACAAAACACAAGAACATATTTTAAGGGTATTAACATAAGCGAATCGCTTATTTACAAATCCACTTTCATTTATTGTGAAAACAAATATGTTTAAAGCACATATAGCTATATAGAGAACAAGTAACTCAATTACCCAAAACAAAGTATGTACTGCAATATGTTCAGGTATATCACATACAAACCAATCTGGATTTTGAAATGAACATATTATTTTAGATTATTCTGATATTAGTTACAGAGAAATTGTTCATGCTTCGTTGAATAGAATCAAAGAACATTATACATAATGTAAGCTTGGATCAAACATCAAAGGTTTATTTAATCGCTGTTCGGTAGTCGTTGCTTGTGTGTTTGAGCTGACCACAGTCCTGTTTTATTAAGCTTTCGTACTGCTTTATGATCACCTGTATCCCTGGTGACAATCGCAAGAGTAAATATCGTGGTAAAAATGCCCCAATCAAGGTTTAGAACAATTTCTTAAGGGATATTTAAAAGTGGTATAATTCAGGTCTTTATGGATGTCAACATCTTTGAATGTATATTCACGACGTTTCTGGGTATGTGTAACACAGACCTGAATTAGCACATACCTTGAAATGTGATGAACATACATACAAGGAAGTTGGCATCCATAAAGACATGAATTATACCTTACCACTTCTAAATGCCCTCAATGACTTGATTGATCCGTTATTTTACAACTGACGGGGACTGACTGTATAAATTGTATGCAGAAATGATGAAATTTCACATGTATGTTAAAGAGAAGTAGTACTTGGCTAATAGGTTTAGTTCACACACAAAAAGTAATAGTAAACTATGCTTTCCAAAGAAGTTTTGTTTGTTTGAAAGTATAGTTTACTACAATCTTTACATTTGTGAACCGAACCAATTTTCCAAGTGAAGAAGCTCTTTTCTTAACCAATTCCTTTAAACAGAGAAGCAGGGGTGTGAGTGAGCCCTGCTTACAAGGTTTTTCTTTGGTTTGTTGTGACCTGTTATTTTTTAGTCATGATACACTTACACTCATATCATATATTATATTTGAGATTACACTATCACTGTATGATACTGTCACTTTGTGTGGTCGAGTCTTGTGCATGATTTGAACCCACACCCTCAGTCAGTATCAAATTGCCATCACTGAGCATCCAAAGGCTTCAACCATTTCCAGAATCTGAGCATCCTACTACTTAAACCCTTAAAGGGATAAACTAGCGTGAGTAGAACTCAAAACTGTTACCACGTTGAGCTATTTAAAACCCTTTCTGTAATAATTTGTGCAAAAGAGTCCCTATGGAATATCTTTCACACAAATTATTAAAGAACAGGTTTTCAATAGCCTATTTAGGTTGGAAATTGAAATTGACAAGTTTTGAGTTCAGCAATTTAAGGGTTAATCATTCAGCCACCGGGACTTGATGAAGTTCCTGTGACTGAATGGTTGAAGTGTTGGGAGGCTCAGTGTTGATGATTTTATGCCACAGTCCAATCCTGCACAGGTCTCCACCATAAGATGACAGTGTCGTCCCTTTACACAAACAGTGGGATCCCAAATGTTACATATGTTGTGTTTGATCACTGTCTAAACAATACTGAGTTAAAATTACACACTTTTTACATTGAAGTTTGTTTTGTGTATTTTGTTTTTGTTTAATTTCTAACTGTTTGACTTTGACATTTTTATGAAAGTTGTGTGCACAGTGGGAGCTGTTGGAAGAGCGAAACTTACTTACCTCAACATGTTATATTTAGGATTACACTATTTGTAAAAGAATGTTTCTGTCACTTTCCATGGTTGAGTTTTTTCTTCAACCACGGAAAGTTACAAAACAATCACTCATACAGATAGTGTTATTCTAAATATAACATGCTGTTTGTCACTGTTAAAATAGCATTAAAATTCACATGCTTATCTTTGTGAACGTTGGATGTCAGTGATAACACATGCAACTTTCATTTTTGCATTGCTGTTATGTTCAGTGAAATCTGTTTTAATACACAATGAATTTAAATAAATTCTTTATGAGCTGCTAATGGCTGTAATTTTGTCCATAGCGACTAAACAATAATTTGTTCACTCATTCCTAGATGTATACGTTTTATGTAACATCAAATATTTTATTTATGACTTAAGTGATAATTGTTAATAAGAAGAAGTAACATATCTTTTTATTAATGACGTTAACTCATTACTGTGTCTTTTAATATTGACACAATCTTTTATATGTATTTCAGTAGTTGTTTTTATTAATGACATAAGAATGTGCTGACTAGAAAAAGTGACATTTGTTGTAATAATGTTGTAAACTGTAAAATTTCATATCTTTAGACACACAATCTTAGTGTTTCATCATGTACTGTTTACTTATGATGTAATGAATGTATTTACAGGGACAAGATAAGAAGACCGAGGTGGATGGAGCCCTGCAGATTACCACATCCAATGGAGATGGACCCAGTGAGTTGTCTACCCTTGTAATCATGAGTAATCACAATTATTTCTATGTCACACATAGAAACTGAGTTGTTTCCCTTTGTAAGACCAACCATTTTGAAATAAACATATCATTATTTCGGTTGTTTATGAAACCAATTATCTAATTTAGGCCAGTAAATTCAGTTTATAAGCTAATTTTTGTTGAAGATATACAGTTTACATCAATGTTAACATATATGTTAACCAAATCCGTACTGGCTGCTTGTTATGCAAACCAATTTGACGATTTCTTGTTCACTTACATGAGAACCTATTATTGTGATAACTGGGTGCTTTATGTGTTCATTGAAGCACAGTCAGAAAGTCTTGTCCAATAGGTGTTTGCCTATTTGGTCACGTGTCCTACATTTATACACTGATAATGTACGGACCAGATCTTAGTAAAGTCTCATCTTGTTCTTGGCTGCACAAGCATTCAGTGCTTCATAAACAAAACGTTAAACATAAACGTTTGGCATTTCCATGGTCCCGTTAATATTTACACGGGTCATGAAACCGGTCGTGGAATGTCTACATCAACAAACAGTCATGACTGTCTTCTATCTGGACAATGGGTTGCAGGATCATCGGAGACCAGAGACCCTAATACATGGGATCAAGATGATTTCTTGGAAGAATCTGGATGCATATGCATTTTCATTGACAGTTCACCCACCAAGGGTCCTCGAAAATCCCTCAGACCAAGAAGTTAACACTTCATTTGGTTACGCTTTACTGGCCTGCGAGGGTCTGGTTGCATGACCTTCTGGAACTCGTTTAACCTCCTGGATCAACCACTGTGGCCCAATCTGCTGCGACATGCTCACAGCAATCAACTACATCTGGGGGTTCACAATTACAGGCTTCACACCTGGGTTTGCTCAAAATCGCACTGATTTTGAAAGTTTATTTGTACAGGCTGCGAAGGCCAATCGCGAGTCAACTTGTGATCTGTACGGCAACAAGTGGCAAAGTTTTCCATCGTACACTAAGTCCAAGGGCTTCACTCCATCTAAGGCTATACCTCAAGTGGGATTATCTTTTCCACTTATGTTTCGTCAACTCCTCAAAGGTTCCACTCAAAGTACATACCTGGTTGCGAGGTACTGTGGTTTCCGATCTGGTTTTCGTTCACCTCACTACTTCAGCTTGCCTTTTCACCAAATATGTTTATTTATATATTTAATTACTAACGAAAAGAGTTTTAAAAAATTAATAAGAATAAGTGAAAAATAAGTAAAACATTTATTTTTTTCAGCCAGGAAAGGACGCACAGCGAGAAACAGAATCGAAAGAGTAAGTTTGTATAACATGAAATATTTTGGATGAAAATCCTTTTAAAAAGTCCAAAATATGTCATGTTATAATTACACTATCTAAATGTCTTAGTTAGTTTGTAATTTTGAATATTTTAGTTAAAAAGTATTCCATGTTTTTGAGATTCATTGATAAATATAATCTCTATCAATGTAAGTTTGTCAGAGGTATCCCCCTAATTACCACTGATTGCTGTTGCAAAACTATAACATACAATTTTTTTCTTAAAAATCAGCAATACATTCTCTCTCGAGATTCTTTGTCATATTATTTTAAAATGGACAATCCAAAAAAATTATTTATAAAACACAACACATCATAATTTTTATTGGTTGTATATTGTATTTTTTTTTAAAGAAAGTGCACAGTTTACATACAGTTTGTACATTTGCCTAAAATGGTTGTAATCTGTACACTTTTTGACCCAAAAACTTGATTTTGACCTTTGTAAACTGAACTCATTGGCCCAGTGTAAGCATCATCATTTTTATTTTTCAGTTCTTCAGGCGACTCACAAGACCCTTCAGGGCGTGTTGCCGATGCACGACAGAGGAATAAATGTTGGGCGTGTGAGGAGAGGTGAGGGGTGTTGCTGAAGTAAGACATATAAGGGAAGGGGTATTTTGGGGGTAAGATATGGGAGAAAAATTAAGGGTATTATAGGGGTAAAATTAGATAAGAGAGGAGGGATAAGTATGGTGGCCGAGAAGGGCCATCGCAATATCGCGTTCTATAACCCACATAGACAACACGACATGGCGATATTATTGCCATGTCGTGTTGTGCTATCGCCATGTCGTGTCATCTTATCGCCGTTTTGTCATATCGCGTGGGTTATAGAACACGATATTGCAATGGCCGCTCTCGGCCACCATAGATGAGGGTGTATTGTAGAGGTTAGATATGGGAGGAGGGATGAGGGGTATTGTTGAGGTTAGATATGGGAGGAGAGATACTTAAAAAAACATAAAGAAGATTTAATTAGCCATAGTTAAAACTTAGCCGGTATTACTAGTTAGGACTCAGCAGGCAGTTTATTTACGACAATTGAAAAATATTTTTGACATTTAAAGTTACATTTATATTACAAATTCAGATGTTTGCTTCTTTAAGAAGTTCTTTTAACCATTAGACTGGGAAATTGAGTTTAGCTGGAATCAAAACTTGGACCACCTTGTGTTTTGAAATCTTATGCAGGGATAATTTGTTTATAAATGTTTAAGCTCCTTTAGGAGCTATTACATACAAATTATTACAGAATAGCATTTTAACACCCTATTTAGATGGTAATTTTGACAAGAAAATGGACAAATAAAACTTCACCTTTCCAATTATTTATTGATGGGTTTCAGTTCGAGACTGACAGGATCAACTCCCCCTACCCCCGCAGCCCAGAGGAGGCCGAACCATCTTGGTCGCAAAAAAAACCTGTTTCAATGTTCACAGTCCATGCTGATCAAACCTTTGACCCCCCAAAGTAACCAAGGCACACTTTGTGAACATCTGTTGAGAATGCAAAACTATGATTCAGAGATTGTCCGCACAAGTCTAGTTTCAATCTCATTGATCAACTACCACGGAGCAAGGATCCAACCACAGAGGTGTGACTCAACTTGGTGAATACTGTACCCACTGTGTTTTTGTATGTGATTCGATGGATTATGTACTGTACAGTGAACAGACATTTTCTTGGATCCCCTTTAGGAGATGTGGAAGTTTTTCACGTTGTTTCAGATGGGAAAAAAAGGGTCAAGAAAAAAAATTAATAAGTCCAAACTGAAAAAAATAAGTGAAATTCAGATTTGATAATGGCCAAGATGGGTTGGGTTTTTTTGAGCAACCCTATGATTTTTGTTTCACTTCTGTTTTGTTTTGTAATAATTTTGTTGAAGAATTTAACTTTTTTTCCAAGTGGAATTAAAAAAAAAGAAAAAACAAATCAACCCAAAAAATTAAAATATAACAAAACAAAACAAAAAGTTCATTGCCCCTAGTTTGGGGCTTATGTTTTAGTTTCTTCAATCTTTTTTAAATTGTTCTTGTCACAGATAGCTGAAATATTGCTTATGCGGCATTAACCAATAACAAGAACATTTGTCAAATTAGAGATTTTGAAGGTGGAGATTAACGATAACGTAAATTTCAATCTTCACTTCTTAATGGTAACTTATAACTTCTGGTTTGAGTATTTAACGCAGCAAAGAATATTTCAATGTTCCCAATCGGTCTCAAAGTTAGTATGTAGATTTAGTGCTTGTTGGACACTAATCAAAGATTTGTAATGATTAAAAGGCCAGTAGTTAATCATGTGGTCTATCAAACAGATCTAAGATTAAGAACTATTGAACAAAATCATGAATCACACACAAATATTTTTCATCACCATGCAACAAAGAGTTACTAATATATTTTACTTTATCATATGTAATCAAAATTTGATGTTTAATTTACTCACATCAAGTTTAGTATTGTATTACCAGCTTCCAAAGCATTGGTATGTGAAAGTTATTTTCAATGTTTATCAATCTGTGTTGTGTAAAGCCGGGAAGATTTGTTTTAGAAACTATAATGTAAATTGTGAACACATTAGGGAAGTTTTTCTTTGGAAAGTGCACAGTATAGTGAACACATAGTGATCAAGGTGCTGATTTTATTTCATCCAGTCTTAAAATTGTGACTACCTTGTGGTGTTAAACCAATCCTGTGATGATTTGTTTAAACGATCTCCTGTAGGAGCTCCTTTGAACAAAATACAAAATAGGTTTTCAACAGCCTGTTTCAGTTGGAATTTAAAAACTTGTTGTAACTGTTGTGCTCAGCACTTTAAAAAAAAATGTTGTTTGGCTCATTGTTTTAGAGATGTTTAAAATATCATTAATTACTGAATAGTAGTGTTTTTGTTGGGATTCAACAGGAGATATAGATGACTTTAATCTTTAGACATATGTCGCCTAAACTGTCAGTCCCCTGTCCGCTGCAGGCGACTTTTGTCCCAGAGATTTGATTCGTTGAGACAAACAAGTGCCCTAACTTTGGCACATGTCGTTGTGAGTCTTTGGAAAAAAAATTTAAAACAAAATTTTCAAAAAATGTTACTGACAAACCAGATAAACGTATTGTTGTTATTGGATAACTTATAGAAATGTATGCAACAAAATATCAGACATTTTTTTTTAAAAAACTTGTCTCACCAAAGTTTGTTTGCTGTCGCCTGGCTATCAGCACTTTAATGTAAAACTCATTTCCAGAACAAGAAATAAAGCGCAATTATCAACAGTTAATTATGCTGCTGACATATATATACTATTTACTTCTATAATACCAGACATCATGACAAATTTTATTCACCCCTAACATCGATTTTATGTAGACGATCTCATATAGCTTTCATCAGTAAAGTTTTATGTAGACGATCTCATATAGCTTTCATCAGTTTAACTTTTTTAATTCGCTGACACAAAAACAATCGTCCTTGCCAGATGAATCTGGGCACATGGTGAACAAGTGATATTATTTCAGTTTGAAACTAATTAGGAAACTTAAAATGGTCAAATATGATAAATCGGCTATGAATAAATATTTCCACCTGACATCTTCATGTCCCTGGAGTTGCACAGCATAAATAATGTCTTTTTGCCAAGAATACTCAGCTATATTTTCTTTTTAAATCCTTATGTTTTTATCTTATTGGAGTTTTTTTTGTCATTTTCTTTCACTCTCTGCAGATTAATTATACATATAGTATATTCATGATAGCTTGAACCAAATGGACAGTTTATATCAATCAGAGGCAACCACAAGACACTTTTAAATTTAAATTGTTGTCTATACAACCAAGATGATTTTTTATGTAGTTTTATGTTTAATTTGGAAGATGTAAACATGAAGTTTTTAAACATCTTTCTTCATTTGAACGCAATAACAAATTTATGTCAGGTTTTCTAAATCCTTACACAAACGTGTTGTTTAATAAATTTTAATTTAATTTGTTTTGGTTTTTTAAATAGGCCATTGTCGTTTTGAGCAATTATGAATTTCATGCACATGCAAACGATTGCGCAATGTTAAGAAAATAGCGAAATACGATATTTAGACTAAACATTGTTGTAGCTCTGATTATCGCACAAAATAATGCTTTAAAAACAATATCTTTATTGTTTTTCACTAAACCTCTTTAAATGTTTTTGATCAAATAGTAGCGTTTTATAGGGATTTAATAGGGGATATAGATAGTTTTAGGATGTTTAAATTTAAAGTGTAATTAATGATCAAATAGTAACGTTTTATAGATATTCAATAGATGCTATAGATGGTTTTAAGATGATTAAATTTGAAGTGTAATTAATGATCAAATAGTAGCGTTTTATAGGGTTTCAATAGTGGGTATAAGTGGTTTTAAGATGATTAAATGTAAAGTGTAATTAATGATCCAATAGCAGCGTTTTTTAGATATTCAATAGGGGATATAGATGATAAAATTTAAAGTGTAATTAATGATCCAATAGTAGCGTTTTCCCTTCGCCCACTTTGGCGTCTAGAAATGTACGTCTAGGCGCAGGATAACTGGCATTACTAGTGTCACGTGTTGAAGCAACAACTAAGACATGATAAGGTTTACAAATTTATTAAAGATAAACCCCACCCGAATACACAATAGTCTCC
>JAULCD010157695.1:0-11007 GCA_032361085.1 Calliostoma canaliculatum
AGAGCTCCTATAGGAGCTCTTTTACACAAATTATTACAGGAAATGTTTTCCACAGCCTATTTAGGTTGGAGTTTGGACATTGAAATTGACATGTGTTGGGTTCAGCACTTTTAAGGGTTCACCTTTTGTCGTCTTTGACTGTGCATCAATAGCATAATGTGATTTAATTTATCAATGCTGTCAAAATGAGTTTAACCAACATTGAGCACACATCTCATACTGAATCTATATGATTGACATGGTATTCCGCCGTGTTTGTTCGGTAAACATGAATGCTTTGGGCAATTTGCATACTGCCAAATGTCTGGATAACACACAAAAACTAATGACAAGACATGGTTATCAATATTCCCTTGCATGGTGTTTCATATTTATACTGGCAATCATTTTATAAGTTATACAAATAGAAATATAGTATCATCTCTTAAACGAATAGTATTATGCCATCATATTTAAATACAAAATTGTTAAAATTAACATGGACTACAACTCTTGTAATAGGTCATAATACGGTTCCCATTTTCGGACTCCATTGTGGCATTTATGTCCGTGAACCAAAGACAAAATTACATTTTCTTATCCACAACAGTTTTGAAAAAGATCCGTCCCATTGAAAATTCTATGGACATAGTAAATAATGTTTTTAATAAGGTAGGGGGTGGGGGTTAAAAAAACGTAACAAGGGCAATAACTGTCAAAAATTAGGACACTGTTCCCAGTTTAGAACTCCATCTTGGTATTCATGTCCTAAAGCCATATTCAAAATTAGGTTATCCTATAACATTTTCCGAAAAAAATTGGTCCCTGAAAAAGAATGTTCAAAATAAAACAATAACAAGTGCAATAACTTTGTAAAAGATCGTAACACGATTCATATTCAAACTTCATCTAGATATTCATGTCCAAAAGCCACATAAGGTTTTTCTATCTGCAACAGTTTCCTAGAAATTGGTTTCCATTGAACACAAATGCACCAAGTAAAATAAACCAACAAGGGCCATAACTCTGAGAAAAAAAATAATTTAAAACATTGAAACAATTTAAATTTTTGAACTTCAAGGTATTTGTCCTAAAACCACAATTCAAATTTAGATTTTCATCCAACAGTTTCTGAGAAAAATGGTCCCATTATCTCAAGATGGACATAGCTCAAACCCAAGCAAATTGCTGTTTACAATGAGTTTGGCATTTGTAAAATATTCAAAATTGCAGGTTTTACAGCTAAAGTTAAGAAATATATATATGTTAAGAAATAATGTTTGCTCAAATGACAAGTTATTTTTAAAACCAGTTTGACCAAAAGCGGTCAATGAATACCTTCACAAAAAAGTCAATTTACAATAAATTTGACAACGACATTATCATGTTTTAGAAGAATTATTTATGACAATGTTTCTACTCTGTAGCATGTCATTGACTTAATGTCTGGAACATCATAAAAATCTTCTGAACTAACATGATCCTGACCCGACTCCAGAGGCCAGATTATATTTCCTATTAATCAATTCCTTATTGCGACCAATCTGTTCAATCTGAGTTCGTCTGGAGTCGCCCTATCTCATACACTTGTGTGTGGATATCATACATAATACAGTGGTTTCCAAGACACTAAATATTTTATGCTATAATCCCAATATTATCAATTGACAGTGATAAACAATAGTAAAGGAAGATTAAGTTCATAGATTTTCCTTATATTGACATGGGTCCTGTTCTACGAAGATCTTATAAGTCTAAGATGTCTTAACTTTCATCTTAGCGCTCTCATAATGAGAGCGCTAAGATGAAAGTTGAGACATCTTAGCACAGATAAGACCAAGAAGAATGCCGAGATAAAGTTAAGATGGCTCAGTCATACAGAGTTACGAGAGTGCAAAGATAAATTTAAGACATCTTAACCTAAAGAGAGCTTTGTGGACAAGAATCATTTTATCAGTCAGATATCGCACACTTTGATTGCAGTAAGTATTGGCATAAAGATTTCCCACGAGCCTTTGCAGTGACATCACTCAACACTTGTCAATTTTAAAATAATAAGGCAGCCATATTTAAAAAATATTTACCAAGAAATATCGATTTCAAAGCATGTAGCAAAAGTAGACATAATTTTTTAGAACCTTTCGGAGATGGATTTCAAGAAAATTAACAAATATTAAATAACCATTAATCTTTTAAGTAAATATTTCTTTTTTAAAGTCAAATAATTAATTTCAACCCAAGAGTCCAAATGACAACTTGACATTTGAAAATGAAGCAACAGTTGTGCTCAAGTAAGTTACCTAAGAAAAGTCTCAAAGTGTGGCAGTATAATTGCTTAAATGTAATAAAACACAAAATGAACCCAGTCTTTTGGGATATATAGCTGGCATACAGTCCATGTCTGCAAACCTACATTATACTGTGGCAGCTATCTACTATACACTTGTGGCTATGTGAAAATTTTGTCGTATACCTAACTTTTCCTCAAACTTACTTTCAATCATACATTTATTTTTGGGTGATAAAACAAGGAAATGCATGGCATTTATTTGTTAACTAATTTCCAATTGTGCTGAAAATTAAACAAAATTACAATTACAAACTACCAGTGGGTAGTTTCATTAACCGTTAAAGTGCTGAGCACAACATCAGTTTGTTTTAGTTTTCAAATTCCAACTGAAACAGGCTGTTGAAAACCTATCCTGTGGTAATTTGTTTAAAAGAGCTCCTACAGGAGCTTTTTAAAATAAATTATCACAGAATAGGGCTTTCAACAGCACAAGGTCAGTTTTAAGACTGGCTGAAATCAACTCAGCACTTAACAGGTTAACTTTTGTATGAATGCACTAGCAATCTGGCCCTTCACTATGAACTCTCGTAACATTAGGACACACTTTTACAATATATAGTTATAATTTTATTACAAGTTGTTTCAACCTCATTTCAGCATCAATTAATTCATAATACCTCAAGAGTAACAAAATTGGATAAAAGAAAGTTGTAAACTTCCCAACTTGTAATAAACTGACAATGTAAGAAGCCACATCAAGCAATAAGTTGTAAGAGTGGATTTCACCAACAATAATCTTTATAATTAAAGGAACTTGAGAATTTCTTATCTGCAATTCCATGTACTTTAGTTTACCTTCTGTAGGAGTCGCAAATTATTTTTTTAAAAACATCCATTCAAACCCGAATCAATTCAGTCAGTCTGAATACAAAGATTATTGTGCAGTTTCCATGGCAATACAAACTATGACATTTCAGAAGATGCAACCAGAAATAATCGCCAGTTTCATGGCAATAATACGAGAATAATCACTTTAACATCTGATCGGTGCGAGACTGAAGACAAAAACTGCAACTAGGAGTCGCGCAATGTCAAGATGGCCGCTCATACTCCAAAGGACAACGTCACATGGCAAAGACATTATGTCGTTGAACTTGGAACTTTCCATTTCCAATTTTGAAATTTAAAACTAAACATTAATATGAGGTTTAACAAGGCCCAAGTGTGCTCGAGATTATTGATGCATGAACGAGAGGCCCAATTTGAACCTCAGTAGGTTTATAACTTTATGTACAGGGACTTAGTTTTTAACAATTCTTCTTCCATGATGAGAATTTGATTGTAAAAATTACCCTCACAGAGGGGATTGATTTAACAGTTAAAAATTAACTTAGGCCAAATAAAAAAAAATTATGGTTCCGCTGACCCGACCTTGCCTAGAATTAGGTGCCGACCAACTTTTTTTTTCCATCAGCATGATGTCAAAAAAACTTGCATTTTATAATCTACTACTGCTGAAAACAATTTATCTTATTAAAATTTGATGTCATAAAATTCCCTACCTACTTATCCTACATTTCGAAAGAGATATAATCTGACCCACAACACATTTTGGGGGCCTTATTCATAGCAGGAGAAAGTTTTTTTCACTTATATACTTATGTAGCAAAGTGCAATTTCAATCCTTAAAGTGCTTTAAAAAAACCCTTTTATATGTAAGGTTAAAACTCAACCCAAAGGCTGTTGAAAACCTATCCTGTGATAATTGGTTTAAAAGAGCTTCTGAAAGGAGCTCTTTTAAACCAATTACCACAGGATAGGTTTTCAACAGTCTAAGATCACAATTCAAATCCTTCAAACACCAATTTAACACTTAAGATGGGCATGCAAAAATGCTACCTCGAAAGTTTTTTAACAAAAGCAATCGTAAAACTAATGTTGCTGAAATGCACTCGGTAAAAGCATTAGCCAAACTCAAAACCTTTTTCAATTTTGCAAGAACAAATTCATGTAATATTCAGAGTCACTTCAGAATCTATAAAATCATTCTTTAAACATCTCAAAACAATTTTCCTAAAATACACATGGGAATGTTCCAGCAACTTGATAAATCTTTAACAAGAACCTATTTTAATTTTTTTTTAAATCCTCTTTCCTATTCACCATTATTGTGAAGCATGTGCAAGTACATGATAACCCGCGTGGCAGCGGGGTTGTATAAAGAACGTTATCACATCCACACACAATAACTGTACCAGGGGCTCTACACAGTGGTATCAGCACCAACAATTAAAACACTATTTGTCCCTGGGCAGTTTAAGATTACCATTTCAGTGTTGTGGGAGACTGCTTCGCGCTGCCGGCAAAGACTGAACACCGTAACAATGGCCTGCACAGACTGCTTAGAAATTATCAGAGAGCCAATTAATATTTCTGACATTTGTGTCAATATGGTAACCAAGTTGGCATTTTTTCTTGCTGCATTTAAACAGAACCGAACAACGCTTAGCTTCTGATCTTGCCTCGTAATACATCACTGACAGTATTAGTGGAGCCAGTCCTTGCCAGCTACAATCCATTTACTGGATACCATCATTCATAACATGAATTTAGTCAAATGATGAAAATAATCTGAACTTTTGACAAAATGTTTGCTTTTTATACCCAATGTATTGTGTAAGAGCATAGTTTTTTTTAAGAAATCGAGAAAATTGAAAATCAATCAAAATTTATATTCTTACCCCCAAAAAATTCTTTAATTTATCTTCAACATTCTTCCTACTCATGAACCAAAACTTTAACATTTCAGCCATTTGTGATTAATCTTGTCAGAACTATAATCGTCCACAAAACTAGGTAACATTTCATCCTAATGTTTGCCAAATGATTTGTGCACATAGTGTCATTGAGCTAGAAATCAGCACCAGTGATTCTACAGAACTTTTACTTCCTATTTCACAAAAATTCAGATAAAAGTTAAGATGTCTTAAACCTTATCTTAACACTTTAACAAGAGCTCAGATGAAATTCAACAGCCTTAACAGTTTTTTTAAAACCAAACAAGAATGCCTTAACTTCCATCTTGGCGCTCTCGTAACGAGAGCGCCAAGATGAAAGTTAAGACATCTTGGCCTAAGAAAGCTTTGTAGAATGGGGCCTATTCTATCGAAGGTAACTGAACCCTTGATGATCCCCAACTTTCTCATTGATTTTTGGCGTGCGGCACCTCACCGAAGCTGGCCAAGACAATGGCTCTCTGATGACCTGGACTGGACATGGTTAAATCTCCATCACCAGTCGAGTTGGACCTCCACACGAAGTCAAGTGTCGATGAGGTTCTCCACCAATGCCGTTAGATTCGAACATCATTAAAATAACCAGGTTATGCGCCATCCTGAAAAGTCATCTCGCAATCTCGGTAAATCGATCGTGAAGTGACAAAATGTAATAACGCTTTGACAGTTCTATGATTTGATAAACACAATGAAAGATTACATCTTAGAATGCCGACATCCTTACAGACATGCTCCAGTCTTGTCATAGATTCAGAAATATAACATAAAAGGGAATCAACCACACACAATTTATGAACATTAGTGTCCAGAAATTGACTTAAAAACTAATATTCGGTCTTCGCTTTCAAAAACCAAAATTTACATCCCATTATCCAGAAACATGAGAAATAATTTATTTCATTTTATAAATGGGCAAAACTAACATACAAAAATGTCAAATTAAACTAATGTTTTTCAAGAAGACAAATCAACAAGAGGTAAACAATTTCACAAAATGTTTTACAGTAACATGTAGCTGTCATGTGACCAAATACATTAGAGTGAAACAGACAATTTTTCAGTAAATCAACATCTTAATTTTTTTTGAAATAAACCAATTGAACCAAAATAAAAAGCTTGCTAACTTTTATTATTTAAAAAAGAAGAAGCAAAAACCCATTTTAACCCTTACCTTTCCTTATAAAAAAAACAAACAACCCAAATTAACTTTAAACTTTGATCTATTTTTCCACTTGCAGACTAAAATAAAATGCTGTCATTATGCTCTTCACGGAGCCTATGGTTTCATTTTACAAATGCCCAAGCTGCTGTAAACAATGCTCTTTCCAAAGAAAATGTTTTTGTTTGGAAAGTGCACAATTTACAACAGTTTGCACAGGTGTAACGGAACCAATACTTTACAAATAGATTAAACATCATGTCAGAATTAAAAATACTTCACTATAACACAGATAAAATGTATATGCCACCCATGGAAGAATACGGTTTTCCTCTACCGGACCAGAAAATGGCGGCAGCACAACTGCTGTTTATACATAGCTGAACATAATACCTGTGTTGATAAACAGAAAACTCAATATTGTCTTTACCCACCAGTAAATAAAAAACATTCCTCAAATAACATGATAGCATGTGGAACATATTTGCTGAAAATTGACAGATTCATTGGTTTTAGATGTCTTTAAGAAAAATATATTTATTTTATGAAAAGGGAGTTTTGTAATGATGCAAGTTATTGTTATCAGTAACACAAAACAAATGAAGATACTCGGTCATGATAAAAACATGTAAATTTATGCTTGAATGCCAAGAAATCAAAGAAAAAATGAGTAAATATTGGTTTAATTTTAACAACCCAGGGCAAAAGAAATCAATTATTTCTCAATTACGATGTGGACCCTCGGAAAGCCAGAGAATTAAGAACTCTCACCACAGCGGAACAACCATCTAATGACTTATATAAGATTAACCTTCTTGTACATCTCGGTCGATGGAGCCCAGACTAATGAACTGTAGACAGGAAAGCAGTATCATGCAAACAACTACTCATTTTAAAGACCAAAAAGCCTTAATACAATCAGTCATTAGGAATACATCATTCCTTGTTTGAAAAGTTATCAAGAATATGGCTTCGATAAGTAATAAAGAATGCTTCATCTAAAATATGGCATCCTTCTTATAACCAGTTTGTGGTTTTTATAGGCATTTTGAAATTGGGAAGTTGACAAGTGTAGATATATGTGGATTACAACTTCTTGCTTGCTGAGCAGCGACATTTCTGTGAAGATTCTTAAATCATTGTCAAGCACTTGTTCTGATAACCAGTCAATGTTAAACAGTCTCCGTACAACTAGTCATAAGCACAGTATCTACACACAACCTATCAAGGGAAAAACAGCTTCTCGTATTAAACTCTTTTGCAAGAAAATAGTTACAATAAATAACTGGCTATTAGTTGTAGGTTTAAAATATTGACTAGAATAGTATCTCGCATTCAAATGATACTACCTTTGATAATGCAAATTAGCTTTGGACAAAACAAATAACATACCTCAAATGAGAGCTTTGGACAAAACAAATAACATAACTTCTACAATTTTATGGTACCCTGATGGGCAGATATGTGCGATTTCAGAACAAGCAGGAAGATTACTGTGGTTGATAAAGCATTAGCTTCCCAGATGTCGCCTCGTAATTCAAGGTCTGGTTGAGTAATAAACAGGGCCCCGTTCCTCAAAGCAAATTTAAGCTAAGATGATCATAAGTGCTAAATTATAACATTGGCTTACAACTGTCATAGCATTCGGCACCGGTTCCAAATCGATTTCTGTGCTACGACAGCCGTAAGCTTATGATAAAAAACCAACTTTAAATGGCAATGTCACAAAAAAAGTTTATAGTCAACTTAGCCCAACATCGCTTTGAGAAACGGGCCTTGGTTTAGTAATAAACTGAATATTGTTTAAAAAAGCCATGTAAATCTCAGGAACCATATTGCTCAGCCAACGAACTAGCTTTACAAATGCCAAAAGCTGTTGTAAGCTTCACTTTCCAAAGAAATACTTGCTTTATTTTGGAAAAACACACAGTTTACAAATACACATGTCAAAAATCATTGTAAACGAAACCATACTAAATCCCTGTCTATTTGTAATTGAAGATGAGACAATGAAGTAAACAACAACATTCTTGAACTCTTCCAGCTGCAACTGTCTGATAAACAAAAATTTACTTCTGGCACATTCCTCACTAATATAATTACATGCTTTAGTGACATATTTATCAGATTTCTCTGTATGCTCCTCTTTCAATGGATGCAAAATAGAAAGTGTTGTCATTGTTGACAATATGAGTGACTTGAAGAGTGTGTGGTAAGTCAGTTATCTCACATCTGTCAGGCAAGAGGAGGAAAACCTGTATCACCACTGAAGATATGATGCATTGAAGCATGCTAGCTGCAGCATGTATGAAACAGAAACCAACAGGTAAAAAACTGTGTGGCACTTAAACGTATCCATTATGCATGCAGAACTTTTCTACCTCAAAAATGTAAACTGTGAAAGTAAACATGGTTCTGCTTCATAAAGTTCTCGTAGGACTGAGACATCCTACCTTTTATCTTAGCACTCTCGTAATAAGCAGCAAGATGAAAGTTAAAATGTCTTAGCCTTACGAGAGGCTAATTGCACTTTCATAAAGAAAGAAGAAACCGTTCAATATCCACTAATAATAGAGCAGGGGCCCGTTCTTCAAAATAACCTTAGGCCAAGTTAAATGTAAGTGCTGAAATATAACATTTCTTTACGACTGACGTAGCGCAGAGATCGCTTTAAAACCGGTGCCGTTTGGCACCGGTTCTAAAGCGATTTCTAAGCTACGACAGTCGTAAGCCTATGATAAAAAACCAACTCCACAGGACCTTGTTTTCATAATCACTTACGATCAACTCAGCCTAAGATCGCTTTGAGGAACGTAGCCAGAACATCTATGGCAAGTGGGTGAAGGCTAGTCTTGGGAAGTAGCGTAACTTAAAAGTTGTACATACTTGGATTCACATCCAACAAATAATGAAGTTTCTCTGAACAGCAACGACCCCATAAAAACTTTTTTTCTTTTCTCATTCAATGTCACAACTACAATGTAAAAAAATATATCTTTAACTCTGAACAAAATCTTTTATTTATACAGAAAAAGTTCTTTTTGTTGTCAAAATAAATTGAAATAAAATATCAAAAATTTAAAACGCCAATAATACTTTCCAAACATAAGAAAAATGGTCCACTACGTGAGAAGATCTGAATGTTGATATTGATTATAAACTGAAGCTTCCTCATGGTCGTACTTCAGCTGCCAAAACAAGCAACTTACCAACAAATCAAACCAATACATACGCAAATAGTAAGTTAAGAACTATTGATTTTAGTTCTTTAAAGATTTCTGCTTTTTTATCCGCGACTCGTGGGCTGATAAAGTGGAACTTGTCGGTCCACGTCTGTCAGTGAACGAATGGAAGCGAGAATCGTGGAACTCAAGACACAAAGCGACCGCAGACTCAAGCTTACACTAAATACATTACTGAGGGAATAAAACACTCGGAAATATATTTAGTATTTCCTTCATAGCAGGTCTAAATCTATAACCAATCAATACAAAGCCTTAAAAAATATGTACTTAGGCCAAACAAAATAAAAGATGTCTTTCAAATTTAGGGTAGGTCGGTCGGGATACTTTTTTTAATTGAAATATTTTTTTCCCCTGATATAAAATTGTAAACCTAAAAACGCTGAGTGGATTTTAGCCAGTCTTAAAAGTGTGACCATCTTGTGCTGTTGAAAAACTATTCATGTAGCTCTTTTAAACAAATTACCACAGTATTGGTTTTACAACAGCCTGTATCAGTTTTGTGCTCACCGCAAGGGTTAATAATATCAAATAGAATTTTAGCTGCAGTGATGTTATTTTTGGTCATTATGATAATAAAAAAGTTAGGGCCGGCACCTATGTTGTAAGCAAGGTCGACCAATCGGAACCATAAAATAAGTTGTCCTATCTACCTTGTTTTGAGAAAAATGAGTTCCCAAACACATAAATAAGTCATGAAAAGGAATATTTAATTTCTCTGGGGCTAACTTAATCTAATTTACATTGGGATTGATTGGGAAAATTGACTGGGTAAAATGTGAACTCAGACTGACCGACTGATTGGCAAAACATGGACCGACTAATTGGTATAACATGGTTATTCTTCAATAAATTGACACATATGCTGCAGATTAATAAATTCACCTATTATTGATTTACAAAATTCCATGACAGAGGTTCAGTAGAATTTTCTTTTAAAAAAGAAACTTGAAAGAAACAGCCTATCATTAAATATCATTAGACTTCCCACATCTGAAGTTGTAATCTTGGTGCACTTTTCTTGGATGTTGCACACTGCTGTTGTATCAATGGAAATTTTGAAGCAGACTGAAATATTTTTGACTTAAGTGGCATTTAGAAGTTGGTGTGAAAATATAAGTAAATATTTATCAGTACAACTTCTTTTATTCTCTGCAGCAGCGTTTCGTAACTGATACCAGTATCTGTTTTAAAACATCGTTGAAAAGTTGTCCCCATTAACATTTCCTTTTTTTGGTGATAAATTTAATTTCCCTTCTCTTGCATCTGCCAACACTGACTTTACAGGTATGAACTAAAGGAACTCGGCACCTGAATTTAGATAAATCTCTGCAGTGTTCACAATGAGCATGTACAGCGTCAGTTGCTGTGTCTGGAACTTGATAAGAAAGGAAGGCTGTTACCAACCATTACTGATGACTCTCTGGGCCCCGTTCCTCAAAGCAATCTTAGCCTAAGTTGATCATAAGTGCTAAAATATAACATTGGCTTACGACTGTTGTAGTGCAGAGATCGCTTTGGAACCGGTGCCATTCGGCACCG
>JAULCD010157806.1:0-11006 GCA_032361085.1 Calliostoma canaliculatum
CGGGATAGGTTTTCAACAACCTGTATCAGTAATTTGGACACTAAAATGAGCAAATGTGCTCAGCACTTTAAAGATTAATAAGATAAAATAGGTTTTCATCTGCAGTAGATGATGTTATTTTTGTCTTTATGATAATAAAAAAGTTAGGATCGGCACCTATTTTGTAGGCAAGGTCGGATAATCGGAACCACAAAAACTTTTTTTAATTTGGCCTAAGCATTGGGATATATGGATATATGGACATATTTTGTCTCTTAAAGCAACAGGAACCACAGGATGTGTTTTCTACAGTTGATTTTAGATTTCACATCCTGGAACGGACAATTAGCGCATTGGTTAGCGTGCTTGACTTCGGATCAAGAGGTCTGGGTTTCGAATTACGCCCAGGGGCCCCGGGGTCTACTCTGTGTTGAAAACCTTTCAGCAAGCAGTGAGGACAGATTGCAATGCTCTAACGCAGTAACACTCTTGATTCGCAGGTACCACCCGCAGATCGCAGGTTTTATTGCCCACATATGTCTATCGGTGTTGCAGGCTTTTCTTCTGCCGTAAACCTTACCGCCGCGGCATAAAAACAAAGAAAATTGAAAACGGCATTAAATCATAACTCACTCACCCAATATAGGACAATTTTTTTTATTAATGACAACATCTGTGTTATGTTATGAGGCACCGTTTTGAAATAGTTTCTTTTACCAGTGTCTTTGTCTTGACAACAGTCCTGCATCATGACTGTAGGCAGTCTGCATAACAAGAGCAAGTCTGGTATCTGCTATTCCATAAAATCAGTCAACGGGAAAAGAAATATGGCAACAAATTGGAAATTGAAACAAAACTAATGTCATAAACTAAAGTTTTGTCTAACTCGACAACAAGAAGCTACACCGAAACGTTCCCTTATAATCAAGGAGTTGTCATCCACAAACATATTTTTTCATTTAATACCTCAACAAACTTCTGAAATCTCAAAAAAGATTATGTTAGTGCTGGCCCCCGCTTTACAAAGCTGTCGTGAAGCGAAGACGTCTTAACTTTCATCTTAGCGCTCTCGTAACGAGAGCGCTAAGATGAAAGTTAAGACATCTTAGCTTCACGAAAGCTTTGAACAAGACCTTGCTCTGTCACAAGCTCACTTCGGGTGCTTTGCTCAATGTTAGCGTTCAATGGTCAAGAAGAGAAGAAATGTTGCTTACGATATCTTTGTGGTACGGACTCCTGATTCATGTACAAATGTATCATCTAACAAACAATCATTTATTGTGACCAATTTATTTGCTATATAATCTGTAATTGTATTTCCTGGACGGTTGGCGATTTGCTGTTTACTCCATTCATTAGATGTATCTGATTTGCAACATTGACAGAAAATTAATTCGTTAATCCTGACATCCGGACATTACCGATCAATTTCAAGCAGATTAGGTGTACTGGGAGGGAAATAAGGCGTGACAAGGCGAAATAAGCGTGAAATCTACTTTGTTTACATAATACTTGGTAACTCGTCTCGCCACTTTATGAAATCACAATAGAAAAAAAATCCTTTTAACTACAAATTAAGTAAATTACTGAGCTTGTAAGTATGCTACATATAAATTGTCAAATACCGGAGCTTTAGGAAATTCGAATGATTCTCTATATGTAAAAATGAACTTAAAATCAAATCGTCTGGATAAACGAGGTTTGCTGAATGTACTTAAGTATTGCAAAAATGACTTATCCATTGGACGTTAGCTGTGTCTTAATACTAAGATAAATATGTTTTGATTTTAGACTACCTTCCTGATAACCCTCTGAAAAATATCAAAATCGATGTCACGTGTGCCTGTGGATGTCACATGACTTCTAAACAAGGGGAGATAACTGCCACTGGACGATGCTCGGGAGAGGCAGTGTGGAAGATAGAAACTGACAATATGCACTCTATCACGTTAACATTCACATACTTTAACATTATAAAATCAAGACAGTTGGTGAAGGTCCGGGATGGTGACAAGCCGGATTCGGATATTCTGTACAGTAGTTCTGGTGGTGGCAAACCTGATACGAAGGTTACTTCATCTTCCAACAAAATCACAGTAACGCTTGTGACGTCAGCAGCTGACAACGCACCAAGTACTGTTGCAATATTTCCTCAAAACGCAACACTTCCTATTCACATTCGAGGATTTATTGCTTCATATGAAATTGTTGGTAAGTGAGAGTCATTTTTACAAAAGAAGTTTTATAACTTAAAGATGATGATGCCATCATAGACGTTTATTAGGCCAAAATGACATACACAAACATTTCTTACAGAACCATTGAAACAAGGCCCCGTTCCTCGTAATGATCTTAGGTTAAGTTGATCGTAACCGATTTTTAAACAATGTCCTGTGTTTTTTGTCACAGGCTTACGACTGTCGTACCGCTGAAATCAATTTGGAACCGGTGACGAATAGCACCTTTTCCAAAGCGATCTATACGCTAGTACAGTCGTAAGTCAATGTTATATTCTAGCACTTACGATCAACTTAGCTTAAGGTCGATTTGAGGAACGGGACCCTGGCCATGACTTAAGGGTAAGGCAGTTGTCTACTGAACAGTGAACTAATTTTAATTTCTTTAAATAACGATCACAACTTACTTCGTTTTGAGGCTTTATTTTAGGTTCTTGTACCCTTATTAAGCAAGGCGTATGTGTGATGACGGTATAGGAAACTATGTAATAATTGCCTCTAAATAAAATGAAAAAGTCGTCATCCATTTAAAAAATACACCCTTAATACCGTCCAGAAAACTCCTAGCCGGTAAGTTACCTATCAAAGACACGTTATACATTTGTAGTCTAAAACAGTGGCTGTGAAAAATACAAGTTCATTTGTATTTTAAAATATAGTTATCTAGTAGTAATAACTTTAAAAATTGGAATTTGTTTTAATCTTCTTTCTCACCACCAGATGCTGGCGGAGCTTTAGCCTCAACGATAATCCGCCGTCATCAGTCGTCCATCCTCGACAGCAAGGTCGCCATTGTTGGGATCTCCTTGTGTGTCCTCATCGTGCTTGTAGTCATAGCCTTCGTTGTGTTCCACAGAATCTACCACAAGCGACACAAATACGCCATGGCACCTTCAGACAGCCCTATGCACATAGCTCGTAGTACCAGCATGCATAGTAGTCGCTGCAGCAGCCCTCCCCCGGGCATCACCAACGTTGACATCGAGGCCCCTCTCACGGGGGAGACTAAGAAAGACAACATTGTGTCCCGAGGGTCCTCTATATCAAGCACCTGCAGTGCTGGATTTAAGAAACTGCGTTCAAAAGCAGAGTCTGTGACTGGCAGTCCTAAACCCTCCACTAAACACTACTCACCTCTCCCTAGTCCATACACTGCAAACTCCCCACCGGATGAGTTTCTTCACAATGCAAACTTTTTCAAAGCTAGTCCAAATTTACGAAACTGTAAGCCACGGTCGCCTAAAGTTCACCCTGCGTTTAAACATTCGCCCGTGACACCATCATCTCCATCCAAAACTAAACATGACTTACTCACAAAGAAACGAAAGGAGCAGATGGGCAATGACAATGAGAGAGTTGTAACGGGGTCGTCTGGTTCTTCTCGGGAAGCTCCTATAGCCCTAGCAGAGACGCCGACTCCTCAACAAGACAACAAAAATATAATACCAGTGAAAGATTCTTTAAATGTTGTAATGACACCAGGTGATAGGACGCCTCGAAACGAGGTGATTATTCTCGAAAGTCTTCGAGAAGAAATGAAAATGAACGGTGAAGAAAAACCGCAAGATCAGGAAACAACTTCATTCATTCAGTCATCAGTAAAAGCAAGACGTCCAACTTCTCTCACAGACAGCTATTCATCAGATTCAATTGGTGCTAAACCCAAATTTAGAACAGAGAAAGAATCTAAAAAGGACAAAAAGAAACCTTCAGCTATGGAAGAGCGGCAGAAGCTTCTTCCGAAACCAGATGGACAAAGTCCAAAATCTCCAACTCGGGAAGAACATTCTAAGTGCTCTACTCCTCGCAGTACAAAAAGTACTCGCAGTTCAAAAAGTGCTAAAACCCTATCTCCGTCAAGGAGCATTCATACGCCCTCTGATATTGGGTCTGTGGATATTGACCTTGAATATGATGATTTCATTGAAGATGACCCGCTTTCATACTTTGATGTGGAAGAACTTCAAAAATTGAGATGGTCAGGGGGTGAAAGGTTAGGATAACACTGAAAAATTAGATTATGTAATATATTGTGAATATTTATTGAAATATTATTGAATGTTTATTTAATGAACATGAGACTTTGTGTTGCGGTTTGTTGTAAAGTGTGTATCTGAAACTGACAACATTTTCAGTATTAGGTTTATCAGTAAAACTGTGTTAACCCTATGAAGAGTAACTGTTTTAATAGGATTTATAACTATGACCACTTCTGTTGTTGAAAATATATTCTGTGGTAATTTGTATGAAAGAGCTCCCGCAGGAAGCTCTTTTATACAAATTACCACAGTATATATTTTTACAGCCAAGTTAGATGCGTAGACACTTATAGAATAATGTTGTTCTTATGACCTGAAGGGTTAATATATTTTAAGTTAAACACTACAATGATAAAACAGAAAAGGTTTGTCTTTTGACGTTGTTGAAAGAGTTTATCTATCTATACGTTTGTTATAAAATTATTTCTTTAAAATACAACCTACCATTTCGTCCACTTACATAGATATGAAATGCATAAACATGTACAGTTTGTTGTAAGCCTGCAAAAACATCATTTACTGTTTTAATTGCATTAGGTTTATGGGTTTGGTTTACAAATGACAAAATTGGTGTAAACGATTGACAAAATTTAAGCATTTATAAATCGAACCAATTACTTAAGTGTTGAAATGCCTTTAATTTCAGTTGCATATGGTGTTAGTGCATCTGTAGCTTTAATAGTTTTTATGTCAGCATAAATTGATTTAATAAGAATGTGGCCATCGTGGCCATCGCTACAAAACTGACCCAAGCTTACGAAAGTACGACTTATATATGTTAGAGTATATGAGCCAATGACAAAACAAACAAAACACAAGTATTTGAATTCAAAAATAGGTACTCAGTATAACATAGACTTTTTTACATAATTTCATAATCAAATGAGAATTATGTCTGTGACAATCATTTAAAGAAACTATGATTTCAGTTTATGAACTAGAGGTACGATAGCGGTTGTCATGTTTACAACTGTTATAACATTAAAATGGTTTGTGAAAGTGGGGCCTCATAGTGTGACAGAAGCTCTTGTCGTCGTAATTTTAGTAGATTTTGAACACTAATGACGAACAAACCAGCTATGCAGCTGAATAGTTTTATATAATATCATATTATAATGTCACATTGATTTCGACAGTTATTGAAATTTCATGTGCATGACCGGTCCAACCGGTCGAGTAGACGTTTTATGCTATGTGTATTTGTCTAACGGAGTATGTCTTAATTCAGAATAGGTTTAAATATTGCTCTGACATTAAAGGCTATGAGAAAATTTACTAAAAACAGAACGTGGTCTTTAACGTATACTGAAATTTATTTTTGAAAATTGTGTGCGTCTAAGTGCAACCGGTTGAGCAGGACATACTCACCATTTTGCAAACACCATGGTACCGTTTCACAAAGCCATTGTAAATTTACAACCTCTTAAACAATTAAATTTAGCCAATGTCCATCGTATATTTACGACCATGTAAACCAAGCCACTGAGTCTTTGGCTCAGTGACATGGTTTACTAGCTTTGTAATACAGTGCCCTCATGTCATCAGTGATCAGTGATCTATGTATGCAGCTTTCAAATATGCATTGCCTTTACGTTCAACAGAATCTGTTTAGATTAATAAATGTCCAGGTCCCTATTCATCAAAGCGATTAGTATTGGAGTATTGAAATGTAAAATTGGCTTATGACTGTCGAAGGGCAGAGATCGCTTTAGAGCCGGTGCCATTCGGCACCGGTTCCAAATCGATTTCTGCACTACAACAGTCGTAAGCCTATGTTAACTGTTACCGTGCGGCTCACGGAAATATCCGGGATGATGATGATGATGATGATGATGATGATGATGATAATAATAATATTAACATTAAGATCTTGACTTTACTTGTGTTTAGATTACGATTCACTTAACAATTTGTATACTGTTACTAGCTATCAATACTTTTCGAAAATTCTATTTTAAAAACAAAACAAAAACAAAACCCAACTAAATCAGCTGTGTAAACATGACTTTAATTTTGTATAAGTTTGTTTAATTATCTTCTGACAGTCCTTCCTGGATGTTTTAGATTAGTCGAGATTGACAGTCCTTTGTGGAAACCATAGTTGTTTTATATTAATAGACCATTATAAAAATTGCAGATATATCAAACCAACCTTGCCCTTAGACCTTAAGAGAGTTGGAGAGGATACTTTCCATATGTACAATTGATAAAAATAGGGGTACGAAATCCTATCCTGTGGTAGTTTATTTAAAATAGCTTCTGAAAGGATATAATTTCACATAGAACAAAATGGACAAAGTTTTATGTCAGGCAAAACTAATTTAATCCTTTTAGGGTTAAGTGTTGATGTTATTTATAAACTATTTCATAAGTATAGAGCTTTTGAAATGGGTTAGCATAAATGTGCTGAGCGTTATGTGAAATATTTTTAAAATGTCTACGATTTTTTAGAACCCATCAAAACGTAACAGTCACAAATGTTTTTAACTTAGCTGAAGAATTTTATGTGAAAAAGAATTAATTCGAGAAATATACAAATATAAAAGACAGTTTAAATTACAAAATATGCATATGTTAATGCAATCTGCTTGATGTCTGCCAGTTTGTATGTGTCTTCGGCTTAACTATTTTCTATGAACTTATTATCACTAGAAATAGATGTTTCGTCATTCCGCCAGTAGTCGTATGAATCGGATGTACAATAAGGTCATCCAATCAACAACAACAAAACTGACATAAATGACGTAAGAAGCGATAAAATTACATAATGAGAAACATACACAAGGGCAATGGGTCCGGAACACAAATGCAGAAATAGTTGTAAACTGTGCACTGTCCAAAGAAAAACTTGTTTTTCTTTAGACAATGCACAGTTTACAACGATTTTGGCATTTATCAACCAAACTCATTGGTTCAGTCATACAGATGCTTTGTAGATATGGTACAATGGAGGTTTGTGTGTTTTTTATTTGCAAAGTTTGATTGTGGTTTCCTACACTGTGATCGTCTAAGGACAGTGATATCACCGTGTACAATCCTCTTGGTCCTTTCCTCAAAGGCTGAGTTTATCGTAAGTGCTAAAATATAATACTGGCTTTCGACTGTCGTAGTGCATAGATCGCTTTGGAACCGGTGCCAAATGGCACCGGTTCCAAATCGATCTTTGCGCAACGATAGTCGTAAGCCTATGATAAGAAACAACTCCACAGGACATTGTTTTACAAATCACTTACGATCAACTTAAGATCGCTTTGAGGAACGGAGCCCTGGTTGTGTCTACTGCCAAGCACGAAGCTGTTGTTTGTTTTTTGATACATATGTTTATCATTGCCATTCCATCGCTCAAAGTGAGATTAAAAATAATGAGCAAAGAAATTTGTGTTAATATGTGTTTGATTTCTTAGCGACAGAAGTATCTACCATATCTTGTGAATAAATAATTGGGATTCAAATAAAAAGTGGACAATACTTGATGGAAGAGTATTTTTATCAAAGACGAACGAAAGCCACACACTTCTTTCACTGGAAATGTTGCAATTCCTGGTTTGCAGGTTCAAGCTGAATCTTGCAGATTTTTTACTTCATCAAAAAACAACAACACTGGTTTCTTCCGGTAAAGAATCTCGCTCTGTGGCGAGATAACTAAAACAATTTAAACGCTGTTAAACCCAACTCGCTCACTTACTCAAAACAGTATAAACAGTATATCTAAACAGTATAACTGAATGCGAACAAGATGAATTAATAGCAATGATAATGCAGGCTTTCCTCCTGCAATAAACCGAACGCTTACTCACACTCATACAACGTCCATAGTCCTTATCCACAGACTATATCCAGATGCTGCTGCAGCAGGTGGCTGTTGATTACATCGAAATTCGTCGAGATGAAGTCCGGCCTGCTTCGGATTAGCGGTGATGAATTTGGCAAGCATTGATTGCTCCCAATCACATAACTCTGACCGCAGTTAATTGTCTGACGGTTCGGATATAGTCCATACAAATTAGCACGTGGCTCAGGTTCAAAAATGCCAAAATTGTTGTCAACTGTGGACTTTCCAAAGAAAAACTTGTTTTTCTTTGGAAAGTTCACATTTGACAACGAATTTGGCATTTGCAGATTGTTTTTCTTTGGAATTATTTGGGGGCATTTTTTAATAGTTCATTAACACTGGGTTTAGAAGTTTGGTTTACAAATGACAAAATCGTTGTCAACTGTGGAAAGTGTACAGTTTACAACGATTTTAATATTTTTTTAACTGAACCCACAGTCTTGATTAAATTTAAGTATCAAATGTAATTTCTCACGTCAGTTTAATAAAAGTCGTATGATATATTATCCATCGACTAAATTTTACGTAACTCCTAGGTTGCAGAAATGCGATTACAAGAGCCTACAATTAGAATCACTCAGTGCTATAAAAACCCTACCCTTTGTTATTTGATTTAAAAGAGCTCTTGTAAAAGATCTTTTAAACAAATTGCCACAGGGAGATTTTAACAGTCAAGATTTTGTGTATATCATTGCAAAAAATGATCTAACTTCAGTATCTGCCATAACAAATTCTATGTTGCAATGTGAATGCAAGTATGGATCACTGAAATTCAGTGATGACATCTAGTGTTCGCGAAAAGTAAGTATGTCCTTCCCAACCGGTAGCACTTGTCATACACACAACTTTTATAAAACGTTTTTAAAATATCGAGGTCATGAGAGCAACCAACACTAAACAACACTTAAAACTTTGACCACCTTGGGCTTTTGAAAGAGTATCTTGTGATGATTTGTTCAAAAGAGCTCTTTTGGGAGTTCTTTTAAACAAATTATCACATGATATTTAGATCGGAGTTTAAAAATAACACAAACACATATTCAATTCGGTGTGCAAAGGGTTGAAATAATTCTTGTCTGTTATCAGCGATGCCGATGGTAACAACAGTTAGATTGTTATGGCATTTATTTCAATATTACCTCTGGCGTTGGACAATTTCAAAACATGCTACTTAAGCTCAAGTGACGGCGCTGTAAAAATTCTCAGTTTGTCTTGTCCTTCGAGCGCTGATCAAACTTTATCGACGACCTTGTGTACACATGTCAATTCAGAAGAAAGGTTTAATCTTTTGCATCGTCATCCGATCTCATTGTTACCATAGCAGAGGCTCGTTGGCTGAACAAACAATATGTACAAGCGTTCTGTTTGGTCACCCGCTTGTGAGAATCACATAATCGAACTGTACACAGTCGGCATGTAATACGTACAAGTTGTGGATAGTTCGATTAGATGATTTTGACATTTGTTCAATCTTTCATTTGAGTGTCAGAATCACTTAATCGAACTGTACACAGTTGGCATGCATTACATACGAGTTGTTGATATTTCGATTAGACGATTCTTAAGTTTGGTCAATCTTTCATTTGAGTGTCAAAATCACTTAATCGAACTGTACACAGTCGGCATGCATTACATACGAGTTGTGGTAAGTTCGATTAGATGAGTCTTTCATCCACATGTAAGAGTCATGTAATAGAACCGTTCAGCATGTAATACATAGGTTAGATGATTTGAGTTAGATGGTTAGATGCATGTTTGGTCAACATTACATTTGCATGGCAGATGCATCTAATCGATATATATTTACAGCTTGCATGTGCTAGATGTGGATTGTAGAAAGTTCGATTAGGGGATTCTGAAATTTGGTTAATCTTTCATATGTATGTCCGAACGTCTAATCAAAATATAAAGTCTGCATGTAATACATATGGAGTGCGGATGTTTCGATTAGATGATTCTGAAATTTGGATATTTTTACTACTGTATGTGAGAATCGTCTAATCGAAACATATATAATCATACATGTGGACTGTGCATAGTTCGATTAGATCATTTTAAAACTTCAAGGTTATTCTTACACCTGCATACCAGATTCATCTAATCGAACCGTTTAAAACCCGCATGTTACATGAGGACTGTGTACAGTTCGATTAGATTATTCTGGCATGCAATTGCTGGGATAACCCAACCCAAGACCACACAAAACAATGGAAAATCTTAACCCATTACCCGAGTCAGTATTAACTGTTTACAATGGTAACTTTGATGTCATTTACACAGTGAGAAACACAACTATATGCTATCTAAGGGATTACACTATCTGAAAATGATAATATTTTATTACTTTGCGTGATTGGTCCCGCACGGGACCAACCACGCAAAGTGATAAAATATTATCATTTTCAGATAGAGTATTCCCATAGATAACATGTAGAGTAGTTGAGTTTACAATTAGCCTATGATGTGCTGTCGTATTATGTAACAGCAGATTTTGGCCCCCATTTTCTTAATGTCAAATGGTAATTTCCATTCACGCTATATAATTGATTTGTTGGCTCGATTTAAAGATGAAGAGTATTCCATTTCAGATGCCTCTATCTCATTTGCATCTGAATTAGAGTTAATACTAATATAAACATTTCGTAATACTCCGAACAAATTTACCACTGACAGGTTAAATTAAAAGTAATTCCTCTATGTGTGTGTTTAATGCTGAACAGATAATGTTGCAAATACCAAAAATATTATTAATAATTATTTTAGTGATTTATAAGTTATGCATATTTCAGCCTTGTTTTTTAAATAATCTCCGCATAGTTACTTTCAGTGTTAGTTTGGAAAGAAACTCTCTCTCTCTCTCTCTCTCTCTCTCTCTCTCTCTCTCTCTCTCTCTCTCTCTCTCTCTCTCTCTCTCTCTCT